>VMDR010016321.1:0-21273 GCA_007922815.1 Macrotus californicus | reverse complement strand
AGTCAAGATTGATGGACTGTCACATGTTCGTATAAAATCTGATTTTCCTCTTCCTCTTCAGTAAGATGCTCAGACACATTATGACGTAACACAAATACCACAACAAGTAAACCTTTCACTTGCATTTCCTCAGCCTCCATCTAAAGAAGGCATCAACTTGGTCCTGATGTCTTCTGAGAGAATTACCATGGGAAAAAAAATAAAACTACGGAAAATTATTCCAGCTGCATATTTTATTTATGTGAAAGGCACGAAAATTCTATGCATACCTAAGAGGAAAAGGTGTCCTTTAAATGCATGTGTTGAGTTGTTCACCTACCCATCTCCCTGCTCGTTTGTGAATTCACCTCTACATCCGCTGATTCAGTAAACTGATAGATGAGTCCATCCATCTATCACCCATACAGTTCCCCTTCCTCCTTTATTTGCATTCATCCATCTTTCATCCATTCATCCAACCACAATTCTATCAATATATTTTCCGTTTTTCCTGTACATCCATTTATTCATCCATCTATCAATCTGTTCATTCATCTGTTTGTTTACTTTACCTCTAGCCATTTATCCATGTGTCCTATCCATCAGTCAATCTATCCCTCGATCCATCCATCAATCTATTTAAAAATATTTTAAAATATTCCATATGTACCAGATGCTAAATTGCTCTCCGTGTGAATACAAAAATAAGTGCCACTAGAGTATACAGCAAAATGTAGCAAGCACCTTCATATGAACAAAGCATTCAGGGGAATCTGAGAATGTAGCAATTAGTGTTTCATGGATTAGAAGAAGAAAAATAAAGGGAAATGGCACTTGACTTGGCACTGAAATAATATGCACATTCTAACAGGTGAGAACTGGGAGGGCAGAGCTGGGGCTCCTGGAGCACACGGGGCTCTAGGGGCTGTTTCAGTTCTCAGAGAGACTCTGTGTTCTTCCCAGCTATCGGGACCACAAGTCCCCCTCTGGCTTAGGCGATTTTCAGGTGCCTTCCTATTCTTGGACCAGTAAGTGTCTTGATTCTCAGAAACCTCAATTCCCCCATCTGCTGAGCGACAACAGCAGGTAGTACTGAGGAGCTTGAATTCTAAATCAGACAGAGCTTTTCTGAGGATGATAATTATTGTCTCCTAAGGTTATGAGGTCGTATTCAAAACACTTGTATGTAGGAGGTACTCACTCACCTCCTCACTTTGGTGTTATTATTATTTGATTTCTATGTAAGACCTTCAATGAGTGGTCATGTAGACTTTGAATAAGCCAAAATTAACTTTGATTCCACCTGTTGAGTAGCCCTAACCCCAACCACCATTGCCCCCATCTATTAATTAATTGATTGATTCAATACACACTTAAAGAATACCTACTGTGTGTTTTATTTTACAGTGGTCTGCACTTTACATATGATATCTTTTCATTCCAAACCCTATCAGAGAAGTCTTGTTATCCCCATTCTAAAAATAAAGCAATGGGGTCTCAAGGACACATTTAAAGTCAAACGACCAGTAAGAGGTGGATCTGGGCTTCAAACTCCTGTTTATTCCATAACAAAGACAACACCTTCTCTTGTGTGCTAGGCACTGTGTTCAAGTTCTCCCAGCCCCTCTCTTAGTCTAGCACCCACAGCGCCCGGGGTGCAGCTGTCACACCTCCATGCTGGAGACGGAAGAGCTGGGCGCGGAGGGTTTGCGTAGCTTGCTTTGGGTCACAGAGCTGGTAGGTGGCAGAACAAGCACATGAACCCGAGTCTCTCTGCATCTAAAGTCCATGCAGTCACCGCAGTGCCTAGGTCTCCTTCAACACATTGTAGGAGAGATGAGAAACATGCGTCATCATCATAACGCAAGGCTAAAAAGGGCCCATCAGGCAACAAAGGGCAGGTGCAGGGAGAGCCCATGTTTGGCTAAGCAGGGTCAGGGAAGACTTCAGACAGGAGGAAGCATTTAAGTTGGGCCTCAGAGATGAAGCAGACTAGGATATACCAGAGGAGGTAGCACTGGGCATCCAGGCTTTGGGACAAATGAGGAAGGACCAAACTGGCACAAGTGCACCACACGGGGCAAAGGGTGAGCAAGGCAGTCAGGTTAGAGGTGGGCATCCAGGATGCAGGGGCCCCTGCGGCTGTTCACACGTTTCACAGATCACGCTGCACAGTGGACAATGAGTACAGAGGTGGGATATCAACTAATGAAAACAAGGCCAGACACTACGTCCATCATCAAAGGTGAAACGAAGCTGTCTCCTCCCTGATTGTGTATGTTTCCCTCCTGTGAGGCGTGAAGCCTAGAGCAGGGGTGTCAGACTCATTCTCACTGGGGGCCACGTCAGCCTCACGGTTGCCTTCAAAGGGCCAAATGTGATCTTAGGACTGTATAAATGTTAAGCGAGAGCTCGGCACTGCCACCAGGTAGAAACAAGGTGCCGGGCCGGATAAAACAAGGTAGAGGGCCATATTCAGCCCACGGGCCTTGTGTCTGCCACCTGTGGCCTAGAGCTTCTTGGGGGTGAAGGTATTAACATTAATAGCCAGAGATGGCTTCAGCAAATGGGGAACAGAGTGGTGGAGTTCAGCCACATCGAATTAGCACAGGCACTGCATTCAGACTGCCTGGGCTTGGGGTCTCAGTGTTGCTGCTTACAGGCTGTGTGATCTCAGGCCAATGCCCTGGGCTCGCTGAGCCTTAGTGTCCTGCTCTTTCAAACGGGGACAGTAGTACCCACCTCATAGGAACGTTGTGATGATCTCAGACATGTACCGAGCGTGTGGTAGCTATTCAACAAATATTAGCTCTGCTCCTCTGACATTGGGGGAAACAGAAAGCAAACAACAAGAGGCGGTGATGGAAAGGGAGCGAGGGAGAACCAAGGCACCGATGTGGGTGGCAAAGCTGGCAGGCAGGTCCTTCCCAGGGGTTGTGACCTCGCTGCTGTTTTAAGTGTTTCTCCCAATTCCACCCACACCATTTCCTGCAGCTCTGGTTATGTTTGGAGTTAGAATACCATGCATCTGAGCCTTTATTGCAGCGATTAAGGGCCCAGAAAGCCCTTCTTAGGAGTTCATGATAAACAGCTACATTTGGAGGTGCCCAAGTGAGATTGCCATGTGGGGAACCTCTTGCTAACCACTGGAAAGGTGACACTGAAGGCAGCAGACATGAAGAAGGCCATGGCCATGACTCGCTCCCACTGCGGGGAGGGGCACAGAGAGGATGTTGGCAAGGGAGGCTGCCCAGGAGCCTCCTCAGCTCCATCAATGAGTGCTTCATTTCTCTGACTCACAACATCTTCTCACATAAAATATTCATTTCTATTCTAACGTTGTGTGACCTGATGCATAAATTCGGCCGAAACCTCGGGGTTCTTTCTCGACCCTCCCCGCCGCCCCTCTGTTGAGGTGGGATGGGAACAGGCTGGTTTCTCCCCACATCCGAGTTCAACACCAGCACCCCAGGAAGACACGAGTGCTGGACTGAGCCCACTTTCAGTTTCCACCAAGGCTGTTCTTCCCTCTCTGCCTTCACCCACATAGCATGATTTCTGCTGGATACTCGGTAAATGTTTGCTAGAAAGAAGGAACAGGGGTGATCAAAGTAAGAAAGAAAGGAAGAAGGGAAGGGTGGAGGGGGGAAGCAAAGGGAAGAGAGAAGGAGGAAAGAAAATAGTGATCCTTCTCTTTAGATGTGATAAGTGCCCTCATGTCCACACGGCTGAAAGTGAAGGATTCTGAGACACAAGAGCCATATGAGGCAAGGAAGCTGGATTCCCAAGTATATGCTGGGTGAAGAGCTACCCACTTGATCCATTCGACATTTAAAGGACTGTGAAGGAGTGAGAAATAAACTTCTGTTGTGTTGAACCCCTGAGATTTATTTGGGGGGGGGTGTTGTTTCAGCAGCTAGTGTTAAATATCCTGACTAATTAAAGCACTGACAATGTGCCAGTTTATGCCCCATATGCTTTGGAGAATCACAAGGTTTAAGAGGTTGTTTATACGCCAGCAACGAGCTGTGAGATCCGCTCCCCCCCACCCCGCCTGTTCTCCACCCCGCCATCCTCCTCATTTCCTCATCTCGAGGAATCTAGACTTTGTTGACGATGAATCTTCTAATTGAGTAGCCCTGAAACCGATGCTCCCAGGAATGCTCTCCCTGTGCACCCTGGTTGTACTACACCTAGTGGTCATTTGGTTGTCACAATATGCTTATCTCCCCATTAGTCCTCTTGTTCCCCAGGTGCAGGGTGGGTACCTTGCAAAGTAGAGCTTCATTGCAGTTTCTAATTCATTGCTGGGTATATTCCAGGTACTTGGGAGCACCTGTCAAAGCCTAGAAGTACCACCCTTCTCGCTCCAGCCAGTCCTGTGTGCTGACCTTACATTTGTAGGGGTTTTTTAGCTCATACATGCCTCACTCGCACCTCCCAGGGCCCTGATGAGACAGGCTTGGCAATGAGCATTGTCTCCATATTACAGAGGAGGAAACTGAGGCACAGCAAGGGGGAGGGACTTTTCTCGGATGACTTGGGGTGAGTGCCACAGCAGGCATTAGCCTCCAGGCTCCCTTACTAACACTGTTCTCCCTGTGGTCACCTACCCTTGGTCAGCACGCAAGCTGACACCATCCACCATCCATTGTAGGTTCTTCACTGGGGGAGATATGCAATGGGATCATCACTAGGGCAGCAGTCCCAGCCGCAGTCAGGACACATTTACGAGGTGTAGCAGATAACCCTGAGGGTGAAGAACACAGGGTAGAAGTCCTGGGAATTTGGCCTACTTTTCTAAGCTATTCGTAAGGTTTGCCTGGGCCATTTTGACCCAAAGACCAAAGGTGTCAGCCACTTGTGTTCCCTTGGAGACCTCTGCTCATGTCTTGGAAAGACCACCCAAATCAACCACTGCCGACAGGGTTCTGCTGTGGGAAGCCAGCCCAGAGAGCACAGGGTGGAGATGATGGCAGAGGCAGTTCTCGCCAAACACCGCGGGCTGCCCTGGGTTTCCCAGCCTCTGTGGCAGCCCTACCAGAACAATGCAATGAGTTCTGGCTACTTCCCCGAGCAAACGTGACTCTTTAGTCTGTTGCTGAGTTTGGTCACAATGGAATGTGAGCAGGAGAGATTAATGTGCCACCTTCAAGCAGGAAGCCTTTACATCTTCCAGCCATTTCTCTTCTTCCTCCAAAAGGGTAATGTCACGCCCCACGTAGGGGCTGCTCCTGTAGCCTGAATCCTGGAATGAAAGAGACCTATGGAGAGGAGTTCTAGTCTCCCTGCGACCTGAGCCACAGCCCTGCAGGGCTAGTGAGGAGTAAGCCTCTGCCCTTAGATGTTTCTGAGGCCTAGGCTATCACAATGCAGCCTGGCAAATACTGACTGGCACACCAGTCAAACGGGAACAGGCTCTGCACAGCTCCATGCAACTTCTCCCCAGGAAGCCTCCCTGTTCACTACAGACCTCTAAAGTCGTGAATGACTGGTGTGTGGGTTTTTATGGAGGAGACCCCAGATGAGGTTATTCCACGTGTCGGTCAACGGTGGGGGATTGGGGCAACCAAGGCCCAGGAGACACAAGGGACCTGAAGAACAAAGCCCCTATCTGCAGCACCTGCACAGGGCGTATCAGGGACTTCCATGGACCGTGGGATTTGGAGTTGTCAAGGCGACATTAATTTAAAGCCCAGTGGCTAGGGAGAGGCCTCACTAACACCTGATCACATAAGGAAGTTGCTCTTAATTAAACAACAGAAATGTATAGTGTTGAATGGTTCACATTTCTGAAACATTAGATTAATTTCCCTGTAATTCCTGTGACAGTGTAACTCTCACCCCCTGACATTCCAGTATCCATCCTCGGGGCGGGGGGTGGAGGGCATGACATGGGGAGGTTCTAGGGAGAGAAATTGTGCATAAGCCCCGCCAGTCCAGTCTGTGCTGCAGCCTCAGGGAGGAGGCTGGGTCTGGGGAAATCTTCAGACCAGTGCTGCCCAATAGACGTGAGCTACACATGTACAGTTTCTCCTTGCTAGTAGTCACGTGAGTAAAACACAAGTGAAATTGGTTTTAGTGATACATATTATTTAAACCAGTATGTCCCAAATATTGTCATTTCAATGTGATATCAATGTAAACTATCATCCATGAGGTATTTTTCATTCTTCTATCACAGTAAGCCTGTGAAATCGGGTGTTTTTACGCTTACAGCAAGCACATCTCCAGGAGCTACCTGCGGATAGTGTGACATCGCAGCTCTGAGCTCTACCTCTGCAAGAAACAGCCAGGACAAGGCAGTGTGAGCTTCTCCAGCGGGTTCTCTGGTGCCCTAATTAGTATGTGTGACCTCTGACCTCTCTGCTGGTCCCTTATGAGGGCGTCCTCATTGTACATGGAAACAAGCAGATGTCATCACCTGAATGCCTGGCCAGGCCTCCCCTGGTAGCTGCTGATCCCAGGAGCAGTCTGGGAAGTTCCAGATGCACGTTCCACCTGTCATCTGCCAGGGATAGTTGCCTGAGGGCACACAGCTTCCCCATCTGCCCACGCACATCTGCACATGATCACTTTCAACCCTGCCCCTGCAAGTCCTCTTGGAGGCTGACCCTCCCTTCGCCTCCTTACTGTTCTCATCTCCGATTGGAGCAGAAACAAGAGAAAGGAGGACCCTTGTTACTTCCAGGGGGCTTGATGCTGCTTCACCAAGAGTTTAGAGTCAAACCATTTCCATAGGCAGTCTCACCCTGGTAGTTAAAGCGAACCGAAAACCCAATTACAGCCCATTACTGTTGGATCTGCTGCACCCTGCCTCTCCCCGCCCCTTGGCTCCTGGAAGAGGGCTGGGAAGGGGCAAAGGGCACCTACTTCTGTAGTCTGTTAACACTCCAGGCCCACAGAAAAGGCCTTGATTTTGCCCAAAAATCCTAGTGGGAAAGACCAGCGAACAATTCTGCTGCTATGTAAACACCTGGAAAGAAAATGATGGTGATGACCAGCTCTAAGCAAAGATCCTTTCAACACTTGATTACCGTATAGACCAAATAATGTATCTGCAGTGTGTGTGTGTGTGTGTGTGTGTATACATGCGCATGCATGTGCATGTGTATACATGTGTAGGACTTGTATGCATGTTATGCATATGTGTGCACATGTGTGTGTCTGTGTGTCCATGTGGCAGTAAGAGTCAGAGCAAATCAAGGATCCAATTTCACACGGGCATCGTGAACACACTAAATTGGTGCCTCTTCTGTAAGACAGGGATAGTGATACCATCTACCAAATAGGTTGTTACAAACACCAAACATAGCAAGGCTTATCTAAGTTGCTCTCTGGTTATTTCTTTATTTGCTTATAAATGGAAGGAACACCATGTGAACCAGATGGGCCTGGTTAATGAAATGGTAGAAGGAGCAGTGACGATCCCTCTAGCACAATTGGAAAATGTGAGCATATCCTGAAGCTTCTCTCTCTAATCCAAATGCATAGAAGTTGTAGGTAAAATGTTTTATGTAATAGTAAGAAGAACATGGCTGTGTTCAAAAGCATTAAAAAAATGAAACAGATAATGGGGAACCCAGAGTGGTAAGCCTGAAGCGGAACTATCACAAGCAGTGGGGCTTTGGATCAGGTATAGGTAGGTGGGGCCGGGAAAACCTTTCCTAGGGAGGGATGGGGCCAAGTGCATCCCAGGCATGGAAAGAGCTGTACCTCTGTTCCCATGTGAAGCCAGGGCCTGGATGGCCCATGGACTGAGCCCTTAATAGTTGTCTGCCTTGTGGCAAGCCTGTGCCAGCAAGATAGGGCATAGGCTTGGCCCCAGAAATGCAGGTCCCATTTTGAGCCCGGTAGCTCATTTTGCAGGTGGCTGCAGGTTACACAACAGAGAGGAGGGAGCACTGTTGTAAGACCACACTTGTGTGCTTTCCAGCTTGCACCTCTTCACTCTACTACACCTCTCTGTTTAAGGGAAACCGGAGCATCTGCTCCATCTCTGTGACATTCATTCAGTCATTCAAAATAGGTCTTCTGTTGTTAGCTGGGTACAACATTAGGGAAACAGAGCCAAAATAATGATAGCACAACCAAGTATTTACAGTCCCAGCCCATCTGAAATCCACAGTAACCCATGAAGACATTAACCCAGTTAGTCTCCACACATTAGACAAATGAGGAAGCGGAGGTTCTGCCAGGTAAAGTGGACCCACATCATCCAGTTAGTGTGCTGGGGGAGAGGCTGGAACTCACGCCTGCCGATGCTTTGTAAGAATCCAGATGGTGTCCGTGCAAAAGAACAGGGCGTGGCTGGAGGGCACGAGGGCTGTGGGGTTTCTAGAGGTGGCCAGGCCCATGTTGGCATGAAAGAGGAAAAAATTCTGAAGAATCAGCCCTTTGTAGCTGGAGAAAAAGTGGGAAGTGGGGCGTAGGGGAAGTGGGGATGAGGGGTCAGATAGTACTTTATACCGCTGCGATTACTATAACTTAGAGAAAGGAGAATGCCTAGTGTCGGTGAGGACACACAGAAATCGGACCCATCCCCCCATATGTCGCCGGTGTGGACATAAGACGGTGCCTGTCACTGTGGAAAACAGGTGGGTGGCTGCTCGAGAGGTCAAACATAGAATCACCCTAGGACTCGGGAATTCCCCTCCCTGGCACACACCGCACAGACTTAAGGATGCTAATTGGTAGCTACAAAACAGGCATGACAATACATGGTGTGGTTTAGGGAGTACCGTCAACACATTGCAACAACTCTGGTGTCAGGCGAGCGCTTGAATTATCAGGGGATTACTTTGTAAAGTATCTGAATGTCCACCTGTGGTGCTCTGCCTGAAACTAATATAAAGCTGTGCTGAATGCAAACTGGAATTGCAAACAAAATGCTGCCCTGGCTGGGTAGCTCACTTAGTTAGAGCGTTGTCCCGATACGCCAAGGTTGTGGGTTTGACCCCTGGGCACGCGCAAGAAGCAACCAATGAATGCACAGATAAGTGGGACAATGATGCGGACTCCGTCCCGCGGGATCCGTGTGCTGTGGATGTCTATGCTGTGGCTGCAATGAATGACGAACAAATTCACACAGACTGCAGAGTCCTGTGGAGAAACAGGGCCAGTGCGGCCACTCTCTCAGTGAGAGAGAGAGAGAGAGAGAGAGAGAGAGAGGGCCCCGACCCCTGCCTGGACAGGCTTTTGTTGATATACACGCACACACACAGAGTCCAGCACAGATAATGCCCCTTTTTAGCACAAGATCATAAGCATGTGATTCTGGAATAAAACAATATCACACTCAAGCACACCATATGACATTTTAGGTGAAGTGTTCAAATGAAAACTCTAAACTATTAGACCCATATTATCACCCTACCAACCACACTCAAGCAGGCACTACTTCTGCGGGACCCTGTGTGCGTGCATGTATATGTGCGTGTATTTCAGCCATAAAAAGGAATGAGGTACTGATTCATACATATGTATAATGTATGTGAATGAACCTCAAAAACATTGTGCTACGTGAAAGGAACCAGAAACAAAAAGCTACATATGGTGTGATTTCACTTATATGAACTACCCGGAATGAAAGGACCCACAGAGACAGAAAGCAGATCGGTGGTTGCCAGGGGCTTTCGTGAAGGGAAGTGGGGAGGAACTGATTCATGGACAGCAGACTCCTTTTTGAGTGATGAAAATGTTTTGGAACTAGGTAGAGAGCTGGTTGAGACACTGTGAATATACTAAACGTCACGTTCACGTGAAAATGATTCCTGTGAACTCTGGCCCCAGAGCTTGCAGTCTTCTTGCTTGGCCATGACCCCGACACTTCTCT
This sequence comes from Macrotus californicus, assembly GCA_007922815.1. NCBI lineage: Eukaryota > Metazoa > Chordata > Mammalia > Chiroptera > Phyllostomidae > Macrotus > Macrotus californicus. The sequence continues at coordinate 11,459 of VMDR010016321.1, read as the reverse complement.
TGTTTGGTTCCGATCATGGAACCAGCGCCAGAATTGGGCAGTCTGTGCCAGAAAGAATAGACCTTAAATGCAAATAACCTCAAGAGCAAACAGGAAATAATCAAAACAACAAGTAACAACATTCTTAAAAACAATTTTTAAGATACTCAGCTAGCTCCCAAACCCTTCCTGATCCTCAGTTTCAAAGTTGAACCTAAGCTGAGAACTTTCTTTACAGGGTTGCTGGTGCAGGTCAGGGCTGGTGAGTGATTTAGGAAGCAGAGGTGGGTGGAGGAAACAGTCAAGGAAGGGATGGGTCAGGAGACCCGAGGGGGAGACACTGAAGCCAATGTGTGCACGGCCGCACTCCCTGGTGGAAAGTAAACTTCTCTCAGGTCAAGGAGCATGTCTTATTCATCACCAACAAAACATATTACAGAATCTCATTTATCGCAGGCACTCAGTAAATATTTGTTTAATAAATAAACTATCAAGGAAAACACGTTTGTGTTTTAGCCTCCTGGCCTAACTCATGAATCATCACACTGTGGAAAAGGCAATGCTTTTTATCCCATGACTAATTGAATTCTTTTGTTCACTTAATTCATTCAATCTATCCATGCGTTTTCTTCCATTCAAAGTTCTGCAAGCTCGTATCGATTGCTTACCCTATGCCAGGCGGTATTCCAGAAGTGGTGGCTGCAGACATGAGGGAGGCATTGTCCCTGCCCTCGGAGGGCGGGGAGCGGGGGGAAGAGCAAATAAGACGGAGCTGGAGAGATAGGCTGGGCGGTGAAGGTCTTGGGGAGGAGTGTAAGGAGGGACCAGGGAGGTGGAGAGTGTTCCTGGGCTGGCCAACCACAGAAGAGCCTTGTTATGGCAGGTGACATGGGTAAAAACCAGGGAGACCCAACTCTTTATTAAGCCCAAGGGACAAAGACAGAGTTAGAAAGGGGAGATAAGAACAAGAGCAAAGTCCGGGCAAAGTCAAGAACGAACTTGGGGGTGGGGCAAATGTGAAGGGAGAAAGAGCCAGAATAACAGCTATAGTTGGATTGTGCTGCCCCTCCCTGATCATTCCTGGGTGTCCTTGCTCCCGTAAGAGTCCCGTGTGCCTGTTATAAAGGTGCAGTCTTGGTGATGGCAGGTCTGGAGTACCTGTGGCCCTGAACTGCCTGTGACAGATGGAATCGTCACCGCCCCGTGGCCACACCCTTCTTCTCAGATCCTGGGGATGTGTATGTTATGTTACAAAACCAAAGGGTCTTTGCAGCTGTGAGTAAGTTGATGAGTCTTAAAACAGGGAGATGGTCTCAGTCTTGGGGGGTGCCCAATCTAATCACGTGAGCTCTTAGAGCAGAGAAAAGGCTGGAGTGAGAAACACAGGACAGGAGGAGTCAGGGGAAACGGGAGCAGGAGAGGGCCTCGACCTGCTGTTACTGGCAGAGGGACAACTGGAAAGCACGAGGAACACAGGAGCCTCTGGCAGCAAAGCCACGTCCCAGATGACAGCCAGCTAGGGAACAGGACCTCAGTCTCACAGCCGTAAGGAACCAAACTTGACCAGCAACCTGAATGAGCTTGGGTCCCCAGGGCCTGCTGCAAGGAGCCCGGGGGGAAGCCTCCCGGCTGCTTGGAGTTCAGCTTGTGAAGTGTCAGCGGAGGTCCCAGTCATGCCACGCTGCCCCGGACTCAGGACCCCCAGGGCTGTGGGAGGATGAGCCTGCGTTGTTCGTTGTTCGAAGAGGCTGGATCTGTGCTCCTGTGTTAGGGCAGCCACAGAAAACATATTAGTGCCTTGAACAAGAATCGGTCTCACGTGTAACGAAACAGTGATTTCCTCCAGAGTCGGGGGTGTTTTATTATTTTTGAGGTTAAGAACACAGACTCTGGAGAGAAACCGCTGCTTTCGCATCCTGCCTCTGACATGCACTGCGAGGTGACATGAGGTCAATCTTTTTTTTTTTTGCAAAATTCTCTTGTTTACCGAGAGAAACCATAAATTTTTTATTTTGTACTCCTTTATTTGTACTGTTGACACTATTACAGATACCCCCATTTCCCCACATTGCTGCCCTTTTCTCAGCCGTCGCCTGCCCCCATCACCACACTTGTCTGTGACGTATGTTCTTTGTCTAATCCCTTCACCGTCTTTCATCCAGTGCTCCCTCCCGTCCCCTCTGACAGCTGTCAGACCGTTCCATGGTCCTCATAAATAAAACCTCCTACAGGGCTGTTTTAAGGGTGAATGAGTTAGTATCTGTAACTTGGAACTGTGCCTGGAACAGAGCAAATACTGGCAGTCGGTGGTTTTGTTGTGATGATGCGTTTGGAACCCAGGGGAAGCATGCAATGAGGAACGACAGGTTTTCTTTGGAAGTAGAGGCAGCAATTGCCACCCAGATCCCATCTTTGGACTGGCCCTCTCCCTCTCCCAGGCTCCATTCAAGGTCGAATCTCCCTGGGGCCAGCCTGCATCCTGTGACTGGCCGGGGCTGGGGAGCAGGGTGTGGCTCCCTTGCCGTGATTTAAGGGAACTCTGAAGGGCCACCTCAGCTTGAGTCTGCTGGGCATTAGCCAGGGTCTGTGCTGCCACTTCACAGCAGTGCCTCTCCCCCTCTGTCCTCTCCCTGCTTCCTTTACTCTCTCAGTGGTTAGATCCCGAGGTCACTGCCCAAGTGATGTCACACCCACACACATATCTCTGTCTCAGAGTTTCTTTCCCAGTGAACCTGGTGCAGTACTGCCCTTCTCCTCTCTTTCTCTTCTTCTTGCTATTTGCAGACTATGCACAACGTCTCACATAAATCTGAAAGCTATAACGCAAAGCACATATTATTTCTTACTGTCTTAAGAGGAGGAGGCTAAGACATTGAGGGGTTACACACCTGCTCAAGATGAAAGAACTAGCAAAAGGCAAAGCCAGGACAAGAACTCGGGCCAGCAGGAAAGTTCAAAGCCAGGGGCACCCTGTTTTTTGCACTGAAGTGCCCAGATTGCCCTTGGATGTGCCCTTTGGGACATGAGCTGCATGTTCGCTTGGGCTTCAGTTGGCACTGCCCTGGGTCATGGAGTCTGGAGCTACTTCTGCTGCCCTGGGGGGCTTTCCTTGTTGCTTGTCCAATACAGGATTCTCCTTTCTCCTGAGTGGGAACAGTCAGTGGTCCCCGCAGCTGGGACCCCACCCATCCTGAAGGTGACCACATGGCATTTTCTCTTTAAGGGCATTATGTGGTTGATATTCTTCTGGGACTGGAGCCCCCACCCCACCCCGTGTCTCAGGACCAAGGCCCCTCCCACACATCCAGTCATACAACCCCACTACCTGAGGGGGGCCTGTCAGCCAGGTCAGGGAATGGCCAGTGACCAAGATCAACCTTGTTCCTAGGTCCTGGCTCTTCCAAACTGGTCTGGACAATGAAATGTAGTCCACAGATTTGTCACCACACGTTGCCTGGCCATGAGAGTTATAACCTTAACCCACTGTCCTGCCCCTTCATGCAGCCTAGTCCCAGAGAAAACTTTGTTCCAGGATGTGAGTCACAGCATTGCTTGGAGAAGGAGAAGGGCAAGGGGACAGTCTAAATGTGCAAGAGGCAGACAGCTAAGTGAACACGAGCGGAGAGTGTCGTCCTGGAACTCCTGTTTGCAGGCGGCATTTAAGGGCGTGGACAGTAGCTCAAACTATGTCAGTACGTGAAAAGTATACTTTGATTTTCACTTTCATTGAATTTTGTCACTCATTTTTAAAATAATATGCTAATAGGAAAAGGACTACAAAAAGAACTTCCTCGTGGGCTTTTAGGGGGAATGTGCGATTGTCTGTTTTATTTTCATTTTCTTCTTTTTACATTATTGTATTATTCAAGTTTTGTGTCAATAGTGGGAACTGCCATTATCAAGAAAAACAACTCTTTACAAAGATACTGTAAAAATCTGGGGTTTTTTATTGGTTTTTGTAGGTTGGCAATAAAATGCATTTGGGGTCTTGTAATGCAACTCTTTGGAGGCCAAAGAGTTCGGAACAATTCTAGCCCGGGCTGGTTTTTTTTTGTTTGTTTGTTTTCATTTATAACCTGTTCAATACGTCTGGTATTTTTATGCCTGGTTGTCGCTCAGCAGTTCATGGCATTGGGTGGGTACCAATCCGAAACATCCAGATGGTTTTGATTACTGATATTAGAATTTTCTATGTACCATTCTTGACCACCTTGGTTTTTTTTTAAAGGATATGGGAACAATGCAATCATTCACAGAAGACTTCACGCGTAGCTCATGCCGACTTCTGCCTTAAATAGTGAGGATACAAAGATCCTTTAAAAATAATCTTTTTTAAACCACAATGCATTACATGATGTGCCGTCGTCACCTCACCCTCCAGCCACGAGGAGAGCACGGAGGGTTATAACCAGCTCTAGGGCAGCCAGCTAACACTGGTTGGAGAACGTGGTTGTTGAACTGGTTACTGTGCAAACTTGTGAAAACACATGCTGTGCTAGGAAAATCTGTAAATCTGGTGAAACACACGCTGCAGAAGCAGGACGGACCAGACTGACAGAATATTTGAATGTTGGATTCAGGAATTTTCAGTTTGGTGTTTGAAGGGAATGGGAAATGTTGGATAATTCCAGTGGCATATATAGTACATGAATGGGGTTGGATGACTCAGCAATTCAGCATCAATACACTAATTCTAACAGCTTGATGAACTGAATTGATAGAAATACCCTAGTGAGTCATGGTACAATTATTTAATTCTTTATTTAGCACTATATTCTATGTGCTCAGTCCTGTTGTAGTCACTATAAATAATATGTAAAGTTTTTTTAATCATTTCTTTCTCTTAAGGACATTTGCAGCTTGCCAAATGTAGGCCACAGGGTAGGAATAATAATGCTTTAAAAATAAATGTTACCAAGAGATAAGACTAAAATACATGACCTAGCTATAAAATAACCGGCAGTCCTAAGACCTTCTCGCACCGGCAGTGCCGTTCACCCTGGAAGCGTGTGTGCGGGCTGCTGTTTCCAGCAGCGGCCACCTTGGCCACACAGCGTCCAGTGAACACGGAGGGAAGTGTGACCCAGGCACTCACAGAGAAATCACTCTGTAGATTTTCAGAGCTGCAGCAAGTGCTTCTGTTCACCTTGTTGGAGTCGGGTCATCCAGCATAAAGGAATATTTCTGCAAAGAACCCTGCTTTACCTTGGATGGCAGAGAAAGTGGATGTGTGCGTGCAGTGAAATGGGTAAACAAGGCATGGCCATCAACTGCCTGAGCCCCCAGTCCAAGCTTTGCCCCGCATGCCCGTTCTGCGGCCTTCGCAAGTTCACTCATCTCCCTGCACCTCCTTTCCTTTAAAGTAGAGATGGCAATAGTATTGACCTCACGGGATTGTCATGAGCATTAACTATAAAACTCTTAGAGTGGTGCTAGGCTCGTAAGAAACAACTGCGAAGTATTAGTGTTGCTATTACTGAGGTCCAAGATCATTTACTAGTGAGTCAGGGCGTCACAAAGGAAGAGTCTTAGGGCAATGTGACCCTGAGGAAAACACTAGAAGGGAAAGAGTCAGGGTCTGAGGATCCACCCGCCCTCCCTCCCTCCTTTCCTTCCTTCTTTCTTTTCACAATTATTCATTGAGTGCCTACTGTATGCCAGAAACTTTTCTAGATGCTATAGAAATTACAGTGAACAAAACAGTTATATGCCTGCCCTCCGGGTCCTTACATTCTAGGGAAGGAAATAGAAAAACACACCAATTTAATGTCAGGTAGTGCTGGTTGCTATGAAGAAATTTAATGAACTGAATGTGAGATTTGTTTCCTGCGAATGATCTTAATATCTGTAGGAATGGAGAAAGTGTTAGGCTAGTAGAAAGACAGGTCTACTGTGAGGGTCACCATGGGGCTGTCCAGGAGTTGTCTTGGACTGGAAACCCAACCCTGCTCTGTGGCCCAAGGGATGTCTTCCCTGGGGTAGTCTCATTATCCAGAGCAGCGGTGCCCTTTGCTCTCAGATCTTGCACATGACGGAACGTCTGGGAACCTCAGGAAGGACCATCCCCCTGGGTATTGAGACCTTATCTGAGTGAGTGAAATCAATGCCAAAATTCTTTACACACCAGATGCCCAACCACCGTGTGAGGATGCCTCCCATCCACACGCAGGTCACCAATGAGCTGGTCTACAGAAGCACTAGATGCCAAGGAGGGTGGGGCAGGATGTATCATGGTTTTGTCTGACAGTCTCCATTCTATGTCCTCTAGTACACAGGGGACAAAGAGTATGCTGGTTAATTTTATGCCTCCACTTGTCTAGGCCACTGTGCCCAGGTCTAGTCTAGATGTTGCTGTAGCAGTATTTAAATGAGATTAACACTGAAGCCAGTAGACTCTGAGTAAAGCTAGTGACCCTTCCATAAGGTGGGTGGCCCTCTTCTAATCAATGTGATAGGAGGATGACTCACCTCCCCAAAAGAAGAGGGAATGCCCCCTACAATCTGTGGTTGGGTTCAAGCTGCAACATCAGCTCCTACTGAGCTTCTGGCCTGCTGGCCTGGCTGCGGACTTGCCAGTATTGTGGACTCACAATCATGTGAGCCTCAGTCTCTTCATAGATGGACTTTATAGATAGATTTGATCTGTCTTACTTATTTACCTATTTATCCACCTACCCATCCATCCCACATGCACATGCACATTCAGTTGGTCCTGTTTCTCTAGAGAATCCTGACTGATACAGGGGGGTAGAGCCCCTGTCACATTGGGAAAACTCCCATTCTTCCTTCAAGTTTTCATTCCAGTGTCACCTCCAAAGTGAGATTGTCCCCGTGTCTCAATCTTGGGATTAGATACATTTTCTCATTGTGTAATAATTATTTCTACCTATTTCTTGGAGAATAAAGGTCACTTACTATTCATGTTTATATACCTATTACTCAGTGGAGACCCAGGCCTCTAGGGAAGAGCTCACTGAACAAGATCAGGACATGAGTGCAGTTAATGCTCCAAACAGAGCCTTGTCCCCGTCATCTCCGAATATACTTAATGCCTGATGGACGGCCAGGCTTCCAGTGAACTTTAGCTGAACTGAATTAAACTATCTCATTGTCTACCCCAATCATGGCCAGTTTTGGCTGAGAAGGGGTTGAGTTATTCACCCCCTCCCCATTCATATGTTGAAGACCTAACCCCCAGTACCTCTGAATGTGACTTTATTTGGCAATCTAGTCTTTACAGAAATACTCAAATTCAAATGAGGTCATCGGGGTAGGATCTAACCCAGTGTGATTGGTGTCATCATAAAAAGGGGAAATTTGGACACAGAGAGGTGCATAGAGGGAAGACAGCGTGAAAAGACACAAGGAGAAGATAGTCATCTGAAGGCCAAGGACAGAGGCCTGGATCTGATCCTTCCCTGACAGCCCTCAGAAGAAATGAACCCTACTGACACATTGACCTTGGACATATCTTGTCTCCAGAATGGTGTGATGATACATCTCTGATGTTTAAGCACTCACTTAGTGGCACTTTGTTGCAGCAGCCCTAACAAATTAATACAGGGTATATCCCCATCAACAAATGCATCATTTCCCATTTACCCGAGCATCTACCTACCTACGAAGCCCCTTCAAATTCTTTAATATTTGAAGGAGAAGCTGAATATTTAAGTCACTGAAATGTCACTGAATCTTAACTATCTTGTCTCCTGTTAGCTTCCTTACTTTGTATTATAACTAGAAAGTGAATTATCTCTAGAGCAAGGCCTGGCACATAGTAGGCATTAATAAGCATTTCTCTAAATGAATGAGTAAATAATGAACATGCAGGACACTTCCAGCACAATCAGACCAACCTTCCATGTCCTGTGTGACTGTCTCCGATTGGCCTCTGTATTCCATTCTAGACCCAACCCCCTTTAAAGCTGTTATTTTATTCCCTCCCAGCTGCCTTGATTCATTAGTGGTTTCCATTAAAGCTATGATTGAAAAGACACTTTCATTTGAAACCCTCAGACATGATGTTTTGTCGGCGGGCTTCTCCTGCTCTGAAATAATTTTTTTTTTTGAGGTGCTGAACTTTCTCAGACTTGCCTCTCCTCTCTGACAGCCTTTTCTGTAACCCTTTCTGGAAGGACTTGCCCAGGCCCAAATAGTAATGCCAGAGGGTCTTAGAGGGAAATAAATCACTGAAGATTGAGGCTGAAAAAGACGTGGGGAGATGCAGCCGTCCAAACCCTTCACTTCCCTACGAGGTCCCAGTTTTCAAAATAAGCCACGTGAATGGTAGTTTGCAGCTGTAATAATAATAATAGTAATAAAAGCATTTGTCATAGGCTTTATGTGATTTTATTTCATATCGTATCTCAAATAGAGTGAAGAAACTTGGAGAGTGAAAATGATCTGTGACCCTGGTGTTAAAGCCCCCATTAGAATCCCAGCATTGTCACTTCCCCTTGGCTCTGACTCTGGGCAAGCCACTTCACCTTTATGAGCCTTGCTTTCTCCAACTATGGGATGGGGATGAACAAGGCTCCTCAACTCAATAAGGTTGCCGAAAGACAAAGAATGTAAGAGATCTCTGAAAACTATTAAGTTCTACAAAAATATAAGGGAGAAATGAGCAAATGTGTGCTAACTATGGAGAGCGCTGATTGAATTTACAGTGAGAAGCTTAATGTATCAGAGATGCCTCTCAAATCACCCATTGAGTGATAACTCCTCATTTCTGCCAGCTCCTGGCCCCTGGTAACAGCTATTATAGTCTCTACACCTATGAGTTTGACTCTTTTGGATGCCTCCTGTAAGGGGAATTATGCAGTATTTGTCTTTCTGTGACTGGACTGTGTCGCTTAGCATCATGTCCTCCAGCTTCATCCATGTAGTCACAAATGGCAGGGTTCCTTTTTTAAGGCTGAGCAATAATTCATTGCAGGTATATACCACATTTTCTTCATCCACTCATCTCTCAAAGGACACGGGTTATTTCCATGCCTTGGCTATGTTGACTAATGCTGCAAGGGATGTTAGAGTGCAGATATGTCTTTGGCGTCCTGATTTCAATGATTTTGGATGCACGAGGGTCTATACTGAGAAGTGTTGATTGCTAGACCATATGGTAGTTTTATTTTCGATTTTTGTTTTTCTTGTCATTTTTATTTTATTTACTTTTAAAGTAAACTCATTGGGATGACATTGATTAATATGATTGTATAGGTTCCAAGTGTACATTTCTATGATACACGATCTGTATATTGCATTGTGTGTCCACCACCCAAAGTCAAATCATCTTCCATCACCATATATCTGACTATTTTTTATTTTTTGAGGCACTTCCATAATATTTTCCACAGCTACTGCAGTAGTTTACACTCTCATTGACAGTGTACAATGGTCCCAGTTTCTCCACATCTTCACCGACCCATATAATCTTTTTGTAGTAGCTAGACTAACAGGTGTGAGATGATGTCTCATTGTAGTGCTGGTATAAATTCCCCTGGTGGCTCATGTTGAACATCTTTTCCTGTATCTGTTGGCCACTTGCACATCTTCTTTGGAGAAGTCTCTGTTCAAGTCTTCTACCCGTTTTTAAACGAGGTTATTTTAATTTGGGGGGGCTAAGGAGTTATGGGAGTTCCTTATATATTTTGTTTATTAACTCCTTATCAGATATATTGGCAAATAATTTCTCCCATTCCATATGGTCGCCTTTTCATTCTGTTTGTTTTCTTTTCTGTGCAGAAGCTTTGTAGTTTGAAGTAGTTCCATTTGTCTATTTTTTTTGCATTTGTTACCTTTGCTTTTGGTGTCATAGCCAATAAATCATTGCCAAGACCAACGTCAAGAATATTTTCCCTTATTTTTTTCTTCTAGGAGTTTATAGTTTCAGGTCTTACATTTAAGTCCCTAATCCACTTTGAGTTGATTTTGTGTATAGTTTAAAGTAGGGGTCCATTTTCTTTCTTTCTTTCTTTCTTTCTTTCTTTCTTTCTTTCTTTCTTTCTTTCTTTCTTTCTCTCTCTCTCTCTCTCTCTCTCTCTCTCTCTCTCTTTCTTTCTTTCTCTCTCTTTCTTTCTTTCTTTCTCTTTCTCTCTCTCTTTCTTTCTTTCTTTCTTTCTTTCTTTCTTTCTTTCTTTCTTTCTTTCTTTCTTTCTTTCTTTCTTTCTTTCTTTTCCTCCCTCCCTTCCTTCCTTCGGTCCATTTCCATGTGGATAATCAATTTTCACAAAACAATTGGTTGAAGAGACTATCCTTTCCCCATTGTGTATTTTTGGCACTTTTGTCAAAGATCCATTGACCTTGTATGCATGGGTTTATTTCTGGGTTATTATGTTCCATCAGTCTATATGTCTGTCCTTATTCCAATACCATACCCTTTTCAATTGCTGTAGCTTTGTAATATATTTTGATATTTTGAGGTGTGACGCCTTCAGCATTCTTCCTTCTCAACATCATTTTTGCTATTCTGGGTCTTTTGTGGCTCTGTATAAATTTTGGAAATGTTTTTCTATATCTGAAGAAATGTTCTGGGACTCATATTATGAGGTCAGCATTACCCTGATTCCTAAGCCAGAAAAAGATGCTACAAGAAAGAAAATTACAGGCCCCTATCACTGATGAACAAAGATGCAAAAATGCTCAACAAAATGCTAGCACACCAAATTCAACCACACATTATTAAAAGGATTATATAATATGATTGAGTTTACCCCTTCAGTGCAAGGATCAATACACACAAACCAATAAATGCAATACATCACATTAACAGAATGAAGGGGGGAAAATCACATGATCATCTCAATAGATGCAGAAAAAGCATTTGGGAAAATTAAACACCCTTTCATGAGAAAAAATTGCTCAACAAACTTGGTATAAAAGGGAACATATTAAAGGCCATATATAACAAGGCCATAGCTAACATCATGCTCAGTAGTGAAAAAAGTAAAAGCCTTTCATCTAAGAGCAGGTAAAAGACAAGGAGATCTACTCTCACCACTCCTATTTAACAGAGTGCTAGAAGTCCTAACCAGAGCAATTAGGCAAGAAAAAGAAATAAAAGAAATTCACATTAAAAAGGAAGAAATAAAAGTAGCTCTGTGTGCAGATGAAATTATTATATGTAGAAAATCCTAAAGACTCCACAAAAACTGATATAACTAATAAATGAATTTAGTAAAGTATACAAAATTGACATACAAATATCAGTTGCATTTCTATACACTAACATCAAATGTCTGAAAAGGAAATTATAACAATTCTAATCATAATGACATAAAAAAGAATAAATTACTTAGGAGTAAACGTAACCAAGGAGGTAAAAGATTTGTACACCGAAAACTATAAAATATTGATGAAAAAAATTACAATTCCACTGCTGGGATTATACCCTCAGAATCCTGAAACACCAATCCAAAAGAACCTATGCACCCCAATGTTCATAGCAGCACAATTTACAATAGCCAAGTGCTGGAAGCAACCTA
>VMDR010016320.1:0-21304 GCA_007922815.1 Macrotus californicus | reverse complement strand
GCCCCCCAATCCTCCCCCTCCCAGACAGCTGTCAGTCTGCTCCATGTGTCCATGCCTCCGTTTCTAGTTTGTTCATCAGTTTATTTTGTTCATTAGATTCCATGTAAGTGAGGTCATATGGCATTTGTCTGTCTCTTTTTTCAAAATATATTTTATTGATTATGCTATTACAGTTGTCCCAATTTTTCCTCCTTTGTGCCCCTCTACCCGGTAACCCATTCCCTCTGGCAATTCCCCACCTTAGTTCATGTCCATGGGTCATGCATATAAGTTCTTTTGCTACTCCATTTCCTATACTCTTCTTAGCATCCCCCTGTCTATTCTGTACCTTCCAATTTGTACTTCTTATCCCTGCACCTTTCCCCCCATTTTTCCCCTTCCCCCTCCCAACTGATAACCTTCCAAGTGGCCTCTATGTGTATGATTGTTTCTGTTCCACTTGTTTGCTTAGTCTGTTTTTTAGATTCAGTTGTTGATACTTGTGAATTTATTGTCATTTTAATGTTCATCATTTTGATCTTCTTCTTTTTCTTAAATGAATCCCTTTAACATTTCATGTAACAATGGCTTGGTGATGATGAACTCTTTTAGCTTTATTTTGTCTGGGAAGCACTTTATCTACCCTTCCATTCTAAATGATAGCTTTGCTGGATAGAGTAATCTATGTATTAGGTCCTTGCTTTTCATCATTTTGAATACTTCTTGCCAGTACCTTTTTGCCTGCAAAGTTTCTTTTGATATATCAGCTGACAGTCTTATGGGAACTCTTTTATAGGTAACTACCTGCTTTTGTCTTGCTGCTTTTAAGATTCTCTCTTTATTTTTTAAAAAGAATTTATTTATTTATTTATTTTTAGAGAGAGGGGAAGGGAAGGAGAAAGAGAGGGAGAGAAACATCAATGTGTGGTTGCCTCTTATGTGCCCCCTACTGGGGACCTGGCCTGCAACCCAGGCATGTGCCCTGATTGGGAATTGAACCAGCCACCCTTTGGTTCACAGGCCTGTGCTCAATCCACTGAGCTATGCCAGCCAGGGCCTCTCTTTATCTTTAAACTTTGGCATTTTAATTATGATGTGTCTTGGTGTGGTCCTCTTTACGTCCATCTTGTTTAGGACTCTGTGTGCTTCCTGGACTTGTGTGTCTTATTTCTTTCACCAAATTAGATAAGTTTTCTTTCACTATTTTTTCAAGTAAGTTTTGAATTTCTTGCTCTTCCTCTTCTCCTTCCAGTACCCCTATAATTCAAATGATGCTAGGTTTGGAGTTATCCCAGAGATTCCTTAGCATATCCTCATTTTTTTAAATTCTTTTTTCTTCTTGCTTTTCTATTGAATGCTTTTTCTTCCTGATTCCAAATCATTGATTTACTTCTCAGCTTCATCCACTCCACTGTTGGTTCCTCATACATTTTTATTTATTTTACTTAGTGTAAACTTCTTTTCCACCTGGCTCTTTTTATGCTGTTGAAGTACTCAATGAGTTCCATAAGTATCCTTATAACCAGTGTTTTGAACTCTGCATCTGTTAGATTGCTTATCTTCATTTTGTTTAGTTATTTTTTCTGGAGTTTTGATCTGTTCTTTCATTTGAGCCACATTTCTTTGTCTCCTCATTTTGGCAGCTTCCCTGTGTTTGTTTCTATGTATTAGGTAAAGCTGCTTTGATTCCCTGTCTTGGTAGCATGGCCTACTGTAGAAAGGCACACCAGTAAGTTGGGTGGGGTGGAGCCTCAGGTAATTGCCTGAGTGGGGAGACCCGTGTGAACCAGGTCGATGGAGTCTCAGATATGGTGTCTCTACTGTGGCTCTGTGTGGGGGAGGGCTGAGAAAGGGGACATGCCACTTCTTGGCCTCTGGAGTTTTGTCTGAGAGGAAGCTATCCCCTGGCACTCACCCTGACGCCAGACACTGCACTTTCCCCCCATATGCCACTGGTGCCCTTCCATATGCTGCCCCCATGCTGAAGCCCAGAAGGAGTAAGTCTGCATGAGTCCTAAGTTCATTGCAGACCCTTTAAGAAGAGATTCCTGAGAATCCTGCAGTTGCTTCTGCCACCCCAACACCCACTGATTTTTATAGCCAGAAGTTATGGGGACTTATCTTTCTGGCACTGGAACCCTGGGCTGATATGGGGCTGGGATCCCTCGGGAATCCACCACACATTGGTGTGGCACTACTTGTTCCGCATCTCTGTGTCTCCGCCCCTCCTACCCATCTAGATAAATGTGACTTCTTTAATTTCTTGGTTATCAGATTTCCATACAGCTTGATTTTCTGATGGTTCTGGGTGATAGTTGTTTTGTAGTCTAGTTGTAATTTTTGCTGTAGTTGTGTGAGGAAGCCAGCTGTGTTTACCTATGCCTCCATCTTGACCAGAACTCACAAATACATCTGACATCTACTGAGCAGCCCACAGTCCATGATGGATTTCCCAGCACTTGATTTTGGCATGGAAAATGAACTAGTGAAGATTTCCCAACATCTGAGTCTCCCAGTACTTTCATCCGATCCAGGGATGCCTTTTTCATATTTGTATTTCTCTGACTAGCTTATTTCACTTATCATAATAATCTCCAGGTTCATTTATGCTGTCACGAAATAAATTTTCTTTTTTCTTTTCCTTCCTTTTTTTTTTAATGTCAAAGTAGTATTTCATTGTGTAAATGTACCACAGCTTTTTTATCCACTATCTATGATGGGCATTTGGGCTGTTTCCAGATCTTGGTTATTGTAAATAATGCTGCAATGCATGTAGGGATGCATATATTCTTTGAATTAATTTTTGAGGTTTGTTTGGATATATTTCCAGAAGTGAGATCACTGGGTCAAAAGGCAATTCCATTTTTAATTTTTTTAAAAGATTTTATTTATTTACTTTTAGAGAGAGGGGAAGGGAGGGAGAAAGGGAGAGAAACATCAACATGTGGTTGTGTCTTGCACGTCCCCTACTGGGGATCTGGCCCACAACCCAGGCATGTGCCTTGACTGGTAATCAAACCAGCGACCCTTTGGTTCACAGGCTGGCACTTAATCCATTGAGCCACATCATCCAGGGCCCATTTTTAATTTTTTGAGGAAACTCCATACTGTTTTGCACAGTGGCTGTACCAATCTGCTTCCCACCAACAGTGCACAAGGGTTTCCATTTCTCCACATCCTCGCCAACATTTATTTTTTGTTGATTTATTGATGATAGCCATTCTGACAGGCATGAGGTGATATTTCATTGTGGTTTTCATTTGTACCTCTCTGATGATTAGGGACATTGAAGATTTTTTCATATGTCTTTTTGGCCACCTGTATGTCCTCTTTGGAGAACTGTCTATTCAGTTTTTTAATTGGATTATTTGTCTTCTTGGTGTTGAGTAGTAGTATAAGTTCATTATATATTTTGGAAAAAAACCCTTATCAGATATATCATTGGCAACTATGTTCTCCCATTCAGTGGGTTCTCTTTTCATTTTGTTGATGGGTTCTTTTGCTGTACAAAAGGTTTTCAGTTTGATGTAGTTCCATTTGTTTATTTTTTTCTTTGTTTCCCTTGCCCAAGGAGTTATATCTACAAAAGTATTGCTGTAAGAAATGCCTGAATTTTACTGCTTATGTTTTTTTCTAGGATTTTTATGGTTTCTCAACTTACATTTAAGTCTTTAATCTATTTTGACTTTATGCTTGTGTGTGTTGTAAATTGATAGTCTGGTTTCACTTTTATTGCATGTTGTTCAATTTTCCAAACATCATTTATTGAAGAGACTGTCTTTACCCCATTTATGGTCTTGCCTCCCTTGTCAAATATTAATTGACCATAAAGGCATGGGTTTATTTCTGGGCTCTCTATTCGGTTCCATTGATCAGAAAAAGAGCACTCCTAAGGCCCCTGCTGGGTGCAGCCAGCAGACCTTTCTGCAGGACTGAGTGTGGGCAGAGTGATGTTGCCAGTAGCTGGGGGGCAAGGCAGTGCCCTCTCCAGGCTGCTGCTGTAACGACAGGGGTGCTTGACCCTGGGAAGGTGGTGTTAAGGTCTCTTGCAGATTTGCTTCTCTCCCAGGCCGACTGAATCTCCCGGATGCCCTGGTCCAACTGCCCAGCCTCTGGCACCTGGACCTGCACTACAGCTTGCTGGTGAGCCGACTTATGTGTTTCATTTCACAAGCTGACACACCTAGAAAGCCTTCACAAGGATTACAGCACCCTCGAGGCCCCTCACAACGGCACGCTGGCAGAGTTGCAAGGCCTGCCCCAAGACAGGGTCTTCCTGGACAACAATCCCTGGGTCTGTGACTGTCACATGGCAGACATGGTGGCCTGGCTCAAAGCGAGGCTCACCTGTGCATGTCCAGAGCAAATGAGAACCAGGTCCTCCTGGAACTCAACAGCTCATCCTGGGCTGTAACCCTATCCTCCTTTCATCCTTGAAGACTTCCTGTCTTCCTAGGTATTGTGTTACCCTGATACCCACCATTTTCCTACTTGTTTTGTATTTGAACCGTAAGGGGATAAAAAAGTGGATGCACAATATCAGAGACACATGGAGAAATTACATGAAAGGGCATCATTACAGATATGAAATCGATGTGGATCCTAGGTTAACAAACCTCAGTTCTAACTCGGATGTCTGAGAAACACTCGAACAAGGACAACTGTACACGAGATGTAGACCTGATTAAGCTCTACCCTGTCCCAGGCTTGCTCCGTCTCCACCCTCCATTGCAGACACCACTGACCTTGACTGTAAGCAGTGAAGGGAATTTGTATCCTTGTCATGTTAAGTGTCTTGGTATGGTCTGTTAACATAAGATGGTGAACAATTGCACGGTCTTTTACCCTCTTCCTTTTCTTGGGACTCACCATGTGGGGAGGGATTTTTCAAGTTTCAGCATGAACATGGACTCCTGGCTGCCTGTTTCTGTTAGTACACTTCAAGGTTTAACAAGTGTACCAACACAGATAGCATTCAACAAAAGCTGTCTCAACATTTTTGAGAAAAATACTCTATTCATAGGTAGTAACAGTATCAGTTTTATACCCATGTACCTAAATTGTGAAGAAAATGACTTCACAATTCTGAGCATTTCATAAGCTGCCTGCAGCCCTTAGCAAGCAAGCTCTTCAAAGTAACTCCATAGCACACAGGAGCGCCAGCATCTGGGAGCATGCTTACATTTTACTGTGCTCCATATTATAAAAAAATAACTTGCAACTTCAGATAACTTTTTTGACAAAGTGAATTACTTTTTTTCTGCTTGGAATAGTAAATTACTTTTTGATTGCAGTTTATATGAAACTACACAGAAGTTGCTTTATAAACTGCATTGAGATCCAACAGGCTAAGTTGTTTTAAAAAAATTCAATAAAGATTCTTAAAAGAATTAAAAAAAATGCCCAATGACCCAAAAAACAAACAAGCCATTCTTTTAGAATTATTCTTGGCTTTGTAGTGAATGGAAAAAGTGAACTTAGGAGTAATCTTGAAGGTAGCTAGAAGACCTTAATTTAAGGCAGGGTCATAAAATTTTACGGTTGGAAGGGGCCATAAAGATTATTTATTTCAATTTCTTGATTTTCAGATGAGCAAACTGAGACCAGGAAAAGTTAAGCAACCTGACAAAAATCACAAAGTCAGAACTTGACATTATAAATGCTGATGAGGTTATAATTTTTTTTAATCCTCACCCAAGGATATGTTTATTGATTTTTGAGAAAGAGGAAGAGGGAGGAGAGAGAAACATCAGTGTGAGAGAGAAACAACGGCTGGTTGCTACCCCTGTCCTCCCTGACCTGGGCTGCCACCCACAACATTTTGGCGTACAGGGATTCCAACCAACTGAGCCACATGGCCAGGGAGGTTACAATTTTTTTTCCCATGATACTTACTATAGGCCCTGAAATATATTGTAAGTTGTATCAATTTGGTTCATTCCAGTTGCAAGCGATTAAACAAAACTGCCAGGCTCTGACCAGTGTGGCTCAGTTGGTTGGGCATCGTTCCGCAAGGCAAAGGGTCTCTGGTTCAGCTCCTGGTGAGGGCACATGCGGGGTTGCAGTTTCAGTTCCCAGCAGGGGTGTGACAGGCAACTGATCAATGTTTCTCTCCCTCTCTTTCTCTCTCCCTTCCCCTCTCTTTAAGAATAAATAAATAAAATCTTTAAAAAACCCCACAAAATTCCCAAAACCTAGCCTAATAATTTAAGGAAAGGGAAAAATGATTGGTTCCTGTAATTAAGAAGTCTAAGGGAGACATAGCTTCAGGCATCCCATGATCCAGGAGCCCCAATAATGTTAACACACCCCTTACCTTTATCATGGATTTGCTTCACTGTGTTATTCCCAGACAGATTCTTGCCTCATATTTGAAAGATGGTGGCAGCAGCTCCAGACTCTATGTCCTGTCAGATTGAAGTTCAGTAGGAAAGAGCCAGGGGTTCCAGAAATAGGCTCACAACATCTGATTGTGTCCGATTGAGACTATGTGCCATCTACAGAGCAGTCACAGAGGCCAGGAGAAATGTGATACATTGGGTGGCTTAGACCTGGGCCACATGCAGTGAGAATCAGCACACAAATGATCTGAAAAAAGTTAAATACAAGATGGTGACTTGGCTTGGGGTGGCGAGCATACAGCTCAGTGTACCGATGTGTGCACCTGAAACCTGTGTAATTTTGTTAATCAGGGCCACCCACAAAAATTCAGTTAAGTACATTATGTGTCATTTATAATTTTCTAACAAACGATTATATAGCATTTACCCTGCCAGGTTGTTCTGAGAAAGTTACAAATATTGACCCATTTAATCCCCTTAACAGCCCAATGAGATAGGTGTTATGGCTATCCCATTTTAGAAATGAAAAAACCAAGTCACAGAGAGGTCAGGTAATGTGGCTGATATTGTGCAGTTTGTAGTCTGCAGAGTAGCCACAGTTCTGAGGCAGTCTTGCTCCAGAATACCTGCTTTTCAATTGCAGAGTAATTTAATTCTTTCTCTTTATCTAGTACAGCTATCTTCCGACTACAACAGTTTACTAAGCTGAGACTAGATTTTCCTTCCTTCTTGTCATGAGGAGGCTGATTACCAGAAAGGGTAATTGGTTAGCAGGGCCTGAGCTAAGAGAGGGAGATCTAGTTCAGTGAAGGTAACAGCTAGTTCTCGGTGTCCTGGGCTTCCTTTTTAAAGAGTCTTTAGGGCTCTTGTAGAATGTGTTCCCTTGCACACTACATTTGCTAATTCTGGGAGCCGAGAAGATTTGCCAATAAGTTTCTTGGAGATGGATGACTTTTTAAATGTCAAATGCAACATTGAGCCGTTAAGTTGTGCTGTTTAAAATGTCAGGAAAAACCATTATTTTTGCAGACGGAGCTTCAGTGTGGTCTGATTTCAAGTTTGTGAAATGGCTCCTGTTTTTGAGAAGAATCCTTCTTTTTTCCGTTTGAAATGTTGTTCTTGTTTTGTCCAGAGGAGAGTGGTCTATGAGGCAGTTCTGGCCTCCATATCCAGCCGAACTCAGGGAAATAGCGGGACTCCTCCAAGGAGCCTCCATCCCCTGCTAGCCTGGTCTTCCCAGAAACTCCGCGGACAAGTAGCTACTGTCCTGTGCTCTGTCTGCCCACCTTCCTTCTCTCTCCTCCCTCAACAGCAGAGCTCTGAGTGATGTTTCCTCCAGAGTCCATTTCCTATTAGGTTTTTTTTTCCTCTTAAATCCTCCAGTTTGAGAGAAAGAGAGAGAGAGAGAGAGAGACATTGATGTGAGACATGGACATTGATTGGTTACTTGCTGAATGCACCCTGTTTGGGAATCGAACCCAAAACCTAGGTATGTGTCCTGACCGGGATCAAACCTGCAACCTTTGGTGTGCAGGACGATGCTCCAACTGAGCCACTGGCCAGGGCTCCTGTTATGTGGTTTTAAGCCACTTTTCTGTAGAACATGGGAGGGAAGAGTAGCAGAGAACTTACCCCCAAGAGAATATTATATTTGAGGGATTTGGAGAGGAGCAGCCTTCATTCTAGTACCAAATAAGGACCAGTCCCAGTGGGGAGTTAGAGCCTTGAGGCTTTGTATCTATTGCTCCACACCTGTCATTTTCATTCAGGTATTGTCCCATGATTAGGAGCTTGAAATCAAATCACCAAAAAGTATCCCCAAGTTTGATTGATATGTCAAAGTGGTGGGGGGAGAGGTCTACTAACTCCCCTTGTTGAGGGGGATGAGACTGGAAGGGCAGACCTACCTCTGTGTTCTGCGAGCCTCCAGCCTCACAAAGCACTATGTTAGTAGAGTCAGCCCTCCCTCCTCTTGCTTCCTCTCTCATCATGGCCCAGCTTGATCAACTCAAATTGCTAGGTTGGAGGAGATGACTCCCAATCCGTCTCTGCATCTGAAATTATATGGTTAGGTCTACCACATAATTTACAAGGAACACAATTAATTTGGGGGAAGGAAGGGGTAACTCGGCCTTGATAGTGTAGGAGACTGCCATCTTGTGTCTTGCCAAGACTCAATATGAGCATATTATTTACATGTTGTCTCTCGTCACATGTACTAGAAGCACTCTGATTAGAGTGAGCAGCATGGCACAGAGCCTAGAGCATTGGATGGCATGTCAGAGGCCCACTTTCAGCCTGAACTTAGAACTGCGCTTACTACCTGAGTGACCTTGAACAAATAAAAATCTTTCTGATCCCTTCTTTCTCCCATGGAATGAGGAAATAGATGAGATAATTTTTAAGAAAAGAAAAATATCTGCTTTCTACTTGATGAATAAAATCTGTATCTAAGAAATCAGATTTTAAAAAAATATTTTCTGTCTCCACAGTCTTGGAAATGTATATGAATATTTGCCCCTATGTAGCAGATAAGAAAGCTGAGACACAGAGAGATTGATAGCTCACTTAAGAAACCCAAGAGAGCTTCTGTTCTCTTGTGTGATACTTTGTCGATGAGTCACTGACCTACATACATCACACAGGCCATGCTGGCTCTTCCACCCTGGGAGTAACAGAGTAAAGTCAGTGGGTATGAATAGCTTGGTTCCCAGATTGCTCAGATGGGAGATGATATTTAGAAGGATTGCTTAAAAACAATTCTGACCAAGCAAAGCATTAGTCAGCTTGGGAAAAACTTTATGGCTTGGGAGGAACTTCTCAGAGAGGAAGAGGTAACAGTATATTCTATTCATTCCAGGAGGACCATTTGTCCACTCAGTCGGGGAATAATTTGTTTTGGACCTACACAGAGGAAAGAGAAGCAGGGAGGGAAAGCAGACCATACTGGAAGTTACAGCCCAATGCTGCCAATTAGTACAGGGCAATCTATAGACCCTTTCTTACCTTAACTTCTTTACCTATAAAACGGGAGAATAGGACTAGATGATCTCCAAACTTCTGTAAGCTCTGACATGACTAGATTCCTTCCCAAAGTGTAAACTTTCTCCAGTCATAGCAGTGATTCAGAGGCTTCTCCTTAATTTTCAAAACAAGTCCTAAAGGATCAGGGGGATCTCCCTCTTCGTGGTCTCCCTGTCCCCTGACTCTGTGTTCTCTTTAGCTTATTGATAGCCTTACTTATAAGTAACCTTGTCGAGGCTGACTTGGGTTATTGAAAGTGATATATGTTTTACTCTCCTGAGTTGGGCTGTGCAGGTTCCAAGACATTCATTGTACGGTCTCCTATAGCACTGTGCATGCTGCCTTGCCTTTCGTTTAGTAGAATTGCATCTCCAGAAAACTGTAAGTCCACGATTGCTCAATACTTCAAGTATGACTATTTCTCAAATTTGAATGCTAATTATTTAATAATTTCTGGTGTAACTTTCATGGCATACTGCTGATATGTAAATATAGAATTCTGTCACTTAAATGTACAATTATTAGTTAACTGTTACTTTTTTTCATTAAGAGAACTGCAATTAATATGTGCATATGATAGCATGTGCATATGATCTTATATACACATACACATTTTCTTCTGTGCATTATATATTTTATTGGCTTAAAGAACTGAACTATATCTATATGTATTTTTTTTATTTTATGCTGCAGCTCTGGTCGCAACTATCTCCTACTTCTTTCTCCTATTTCATTATTATGAAGCCCTTATGCAGAGCTTAAGTTGAAAGTGTCCTTTAAGGTCATCTGTGATCCAACCTCTTAATTTCCAGTTAAGAAAACTGAGGCCCAGGGAGGTGGCGGTGTCACGACTGGTCACAGCCAAGCGAGAGCTGGAGCCGACGGGCCTTGCTCCCCAGCCCATGATTGTTTCCCTGCTGCAGCACAGTAATACTTACAGACATAAAACATGACACACATGTGAGGATGTTTGCACAGATATAAACAGAAATATTTATGGTTTGCTTACATTCTGTTCCAGAAAGGTAGAGACATTCAGGTATAAATTTCCCTCATGAACATCTCAGAAATGTGCATCTTAATGAATATTGTTCATTGGTGGAAGAAAATATTGCTAGGTAAGTAGCAGATATGTATCCTGTTTCTTTAGAAGCCTGCTTCACGCTGTGCCAAGGGGATAGAGAAGTGCTGTTAATAATTCATAGTATGCATTCATCTCTAGTCCTCTTTGACTAAAATATTAATTCTCCATTGACCAGTACTATTTGCTTTCTGCCCAGGCAATATACAATGTGCACAGAGTTTGGTGAAAGGGTTATTTCCTAGACTCATCATGGTCCCCTGTGTTCTGCCAGTAATTTACTGACTTTATTCATTTGTGGTAATGAGCACACCGTGTAGAGGGTGCCAGCTGCTGGGATCGTCTCGGGTGCCTTTTTTCTGCTGCAGAACAATGTCAACAGCACAGCTGTTTTTTTAATTTAGTATTTGCAGCATGTGCCTGCTTTTTTATTACATTTTTAATGGAACAATGCAGGTGAATATAGAATATAAAAAAATCTCAATCTATTTTCTGTTAATAAAGTGAATTTATTTAAAAATATATTGAGAAGTGTTTGCGGGGGGGGGTGTGTATATGTATTCTAAAAACACAACAGTTTCTGGAAGATGGGACAAAAAAAGATTTGGTTTAGCAATCTAGAACTTTATAATTGTATTATGTCTATACTTGTTAATATACAGATACATTTAATATATGCATACATTTTGTATGTGTGTGTATAATTTGTATAATGTTTCATAAATTATAATCTTAGAGATGGAAGAAATTTAGTATGTATGCCATCCTTTACTATATGTGTTAAAAGAGAGAAGCTTTTTATATTTTGACTTTCAAAAAGGAAGTTAATCTGCAAATCATTCTTTGTTTATTGTGAAATGCAGTTTTAAATTTTTGTCTGAGAATATCTGTTTTTCCAAATGTGGACATTTCAACTAAATTGTGAAGCCATGAGGGCAACCCAATTAAGGAGGAACAGCACTTTTGCTGCTTCCTCATTTGGCCACTTGTTCCTTCCTTTTCTGTCCCTCGCTCCACGGTGGGCATTGAATGCATTGCCCTGAGATCCAAGGGACCACACGAGCTGTCTCCTTTCACCCTTTCTCTCTCTGACTTTCATCTCTGCCTTCCTCTTTTTGTCTTTTTTTCAATAGAAACCTTTCTACTTTTATCTTCTCTCACTACCTCTTTAAATTTTCTGTTAATTTAAATAAACTCAAGAATTTCAAGGGCTCTCGGCACACCCAAGTCTGTGGGCTGAGCTGTGTGCACTTTACATACTTGTGGTTTCTCATAAATGGTGAGCCAATGATATGATGCTGTGGGACACTTGGCTGCTTATAACACACTTTGAGGACAATGGATTCATGTTACAATTGCTCCTGCTCAGCTGGTGGCCTGGTTTTTCCTGAAGCTCCATGAGACAGATTTTCTCTTTGAATAGTCATTTATGCAATTCCTGCAATTTCTGGGGGAAAAGATTTAATAATTTTGCTCTACTCTTGAATATTATAACTGTACTACTTGGCAAGTCACCATTTTCATATATCAAATATATATATATCTCAAGATCTAGCAAGGAAATCAGAAACCACTTTAAGTATTTACAAGAGAAGAAATTAAATACAGGAATTGTTTGCACAGGTGATAGAGAAGCTAGGAGCAAAACAGGGGTTTATCAACAGAGAGAGAAGTGAAGGAGGCAGGGTTTCAGGTAAGGCCCCAGGAACCAGGGTCAGCTACCAGCAACTGGAACTATGGCAGCTTTATCCAGCAGAGGCTAAAGCCAGAGAGGAGATCCATCAGCAACCTGAGAAGCCATTCAAGGTGGAGGGAGCTGTGGCCTCAGGTTTCTCCCCACTCCCATTCTCCTCCACAATCTTATGTCAGTGCCTCCGACTGCTCAATCACAGGGGGCAGCCAGTGACAATGGAACCCAGCAAAAGCAAACTGCAGAGATCAGCTCCCCCCTTGCCCACAACACAGATCTGAGTAGGATGGGGAAGGGTGAACGAAACAGGAAGGGAAAGAATGGATCACACAGTGAATAGGCTGAGAACACCCACATCAAAGTCACCACCTAACCCTAAGTGAGCTCTCTTGATCCCCAATACTAGAAAAATCTTCATATGGGTTAAGGAATCTGAGGGGTCAGGGACCACAGACACTGAAGGTTATCAAGAGCCTACCTGTGGCTCTTGAGTACTTGCTTAAGTTCCCTTTTCTTTGGGACTTTGTGGCTTTATTTTTCTATTCCCTCTCACCCCTCCCCCACTACTTCCTCTCTTGAACTTGCCCTGTGGTCACTAGTCAGAATTCTGTAGATTTTCTGGGGAAAACCTCTGCTCTTCTTCAGCTGGCTCAGGGCCTTGGTTTAGGGTTAGAATAATTAAGTCAAAGATGACGTCTGCCAAAGAGTTGCTCAGACCTCAGAGGTGGGATCAGGTCTTCTCCAAACACCTGCAAAGGAAGTGATCTCTGAGTGCTGTCAGGGGTGCTTTGTCCCACATGACATCACATGTTGCCAAATATTTGAATCATTTGGGAATGTCTTTGCAATCCTAATAAAGCATAGGTTTAATTTTTATGTAAAATGTAAAGAAAGATTTTATTTACTTATTTCTAGAGAAATGGGAAGGGAAGGAGAAAGAGAGGGAGAGGAACATTGATGTGTGAGAGAACATCGATGGGTTGCCTCTTACCAGGGACTAAACCTGCAGCCCAGGCATGTGCCCTAACCAGGAACTGAACTGGCAAACTTTGTTTTGTGGAACATGCTCAACCAACTGAGCCACACCAGTCAGGGCAAACACAGATTTCTTGAGGACAAAGACTTCCCTATAGAACATTACATCCCACAACACGGTGCCCCTCAAATACGAGGTAATTCAATGTTTTTGATTGAAAACGAAGGTTCTGATGGGAAAATATAAGCTCTAATTTCTGTATTTTGGGGTAAGTTATATAAAGTCTCTGAGGCTCATTTTAATACTTTAAAAATAGAAATTTGAAGAAAGAACAGCTTCTATGACCTGTCTGTTCAATTATAAAACAGGCAACTTGAAGGCAAGGGCAGCATCTTACACTTCCTGTACAGCATTTAGCACCTTGTCTTGAACAAATCAGATGCTCAACACTTGTTTAACAAAGAACGATCTGACTGAAAGTGGAAAACAGGATGGGCCAAGCTTTGAAAATATTTACATTTTTTGAAATTTTCTATTTAAAGAATTTATTAGAAGTAATAAAGTTAAGAATCTACTTATCATGGGTTACAAACTCAAATGCCTATTAGGGATCAAGCAAGTAATGAGAAATGAACCTGGTTAAGACAAAAGAGAGTGGTGGAGACTGTGGAGACAGGGACATGGTTGGAGAGAGCTTTAACTGTCACCTCTAACGGTATGAGCTGATGTTCTGTCCTAGCCAATTGTCATATGGAAGAATGGCGGCGATGTTGTCAGAACTTCTGGATACATATGTGAAATTTCTACATGTTTTTGGCTAGGTTAGCTACATAAGGGATTCTGCTAAACACAAAGCATACATAAAAAAAATTCATTTCAGACTTCCAGGTGTTAATAATATTTATAGTTCTTAGTATGGTACTTATTTAAGATGCTTTGGGAATTAGCTCATGATTTTGGAGCTCTAATTCCCCCTGTCTTCCTTTCCAATTTTAGCTGCAATACTTTATCAGTGCAACTTTCTGTCCTACTCACTTCAGGTGCAGAGGTACAAGGCAGGAAAGAGTGCTCTTTGCTGCTGCTGAACTTTGACTTTCTGTTGCCAAAGTACCAGCTGAGTAGTTGCTTTTTCATATTACCTTCTACAATAAACATTGAAAAAAACCCCACATGAATGATAACAGATTTTCAATCAACCAATAGATTATCAAGAAATGTGCTTACTGTATAGATACAATCAAGATGATGGATACTCCTATGTTTAGAGGTGACCGACTCAGATAAATGCAATATACTGTTGACAAGGCTGGGCTTGTGAGTCCTGGTGACCAAACAACCAGCTGGTTTTATACACAGAAGTCCTCTGT
The DNA here is from genome assembly GCA_007922815.1 of Macrotus californicus. NCBI lineage: Eukaryota > Metazoa > Chordata > Mammalia > Chiroptera > Phyllostomidae > Macrotus > Macrotus californicus. The sequence goes on along the minus strand of VMDR010016320.1, from coordinate 6,846 downwards.
GTACCAGAAGAGACTAATGGCTCAAGCAGATCCACTTGAGTTTCATAAGACCTATCCCCGTTTGCAGTTGATTTGATGTTGAGGGGAGCTAATAAAGGTAGAAAGTGAGTCATTTTCCAGCATGATATAACTAGACTTGGTTCTTGGCCCAGAAAGACATGAGTCAGTTTAGTCCTGATGTCCTGATTCAGTTCCCAGTCTGATGCACAGTGACTCACTTCCCTGTGTGATGTCATGTTTGTTCCTTGTTAGATTTGACCTCCTCATTGTTTCATTGTGTTAGGGTTGTTTTTTTTTTTAAAGAATAAAATGAGAATATTGTAGAAAAAGATGAAATACACCAAGGAATACATAATCAGACTAATAAAGAAAGCCTTGATTTTCTTACAATGAGCCTGAAGGAGTAATTAAGCTTTAAATGCCTATATTGTTGTTCCCATCTATTAGGGTTGTTACTTTCCAAATAGCCTAGCTATTAGCCAACATTTTGCATGTAAAAGAAGAAAAATTGTATAACCACAGTTCAATTATTTGGTACATGTATTTATAAAAGGCAGCTGCATTAGAAAAAACTTAACAATAGATGGTCAGATTAAAGAAGACACAGGGATTGAGCTTTCTAGAAAGATACACTAATTTATATACAGAAGGTAAAACCAAAAACATGAAACATTTATTATGTAAACCATGAGCATTTTTAGGATATTTAGGATTTTTAAAATATTACTTAAAAAAATTTTATGCTTATATCAATTGTGAAAGAGGTTCAGGGTTTGTGGCTGTGTTGAGGGTCGAGTTTGGAAGTTTGGAGAGAAACAGCTGAAGTATCTCAGACACTATGTTGAAAAAAAACTTTGGTATGCCTCCCAAGGCAGCTCGAACATTCTCATCCTTACTGGATAACTATACTGGGAAAGTCAAAGCTATCTAAGTTAAGGCTATTTTGATGGCAACCAATGGAAACTGCTTTTGGATAACTTAAGCTACAGAAGGGATAATTTTAAGGGATGATGGATCAAAGGAGTTGCTAAACAACCAAGTTTCAAACTACTTTGGGGTTCCCAGATTAGGTACTTCTGGAGTTCCTAGGACTCTGTCAACTTGCAACTCTGCTTCAATAGCCTTCTATATTTGTTTCTCACTGTTCATGTTTCAAATGCCCGGAAGAATGATCCATTAATTAGCCCACCTTGACAGGTGTACCTCCCCTTGGATGAATCATCTCTGATGGAGGGCTAGCTGCATAGTTCCCCCTGGGAGAACCGTTACGAGCTGGCAGTCATCCCAGCGTATGTCTGCTACAGAGACCGTTTGGTTTGCTCTCCAACTTCTTTCCCTTACAGCCTCAATCATAACAGTGTTTTTATCTATCCTGCAGATTAGTGATTCTCAAAGTTTTATGTTCATATGAATCACTGGGGAATCTTGTTAAAAAAGCAGATTCTGGCCCTGGCCAATGTGGCTCAGTTGGTTGGGTGTCACCCCGCAAAGCAAAAGGTTGTGGGTCCAATTCGCAGTCAGGGCACATGCCTGGGTTGTGGGTTCCATCCTCCGTCAGGGTGCATACAAGGGGCAACCATCGATGTGTCTCTCTCATATTGATGTTTCTCTTCCTCTCTTTTTCCCTTTCTTCCCCTCTCTCTAAAGATAAATACAATAAAAATCTTTTTAAAAATGCAGATTCTGATCCCATAAAACTGAGATAACTACCTAAGAGTCTGCACTTATAGTCAGCTCTCAGGTGATGCCACCAATGCCCTTCCTTGGACCACCCTTTCAGCAGTAAGACTGTAGAAGAGATTTTTGGCTGCCTAACTATTATCCATTCCCTCCTCCCCCTTTTATAATAGCACAGAAGTCTTTACACAAGTATTTGCTCTTACCCTTACACAGTTTATGTGCTTTGGGGGAACTGACCATAATCCCAGCTGTAGTGGTGGGTACCAATTGGCTTAAGCCAATCAATCATTCAATGCTATTTCACTGAATCTTAAACGGTGGCTGGTAGGGAGCAGGTACTCAACAAATATTCATTAAGTGTTACATGAATTGATGTGAGCACAGATATATGACACAAGCTTATCTAATTAAGATGAATTTCAGGACACTGGCTTAGCATGCTGATCTGGAAGCCCTTTCTGCCATTGGATGTGAATGTTTGAGAAATGATTATGACTGGCAGCCTTCCTACAACTATTAGGGGAGTCTGCCTTAGAACGAAGTGGACACTAGGGAAGGCAGAGCAAAGAGATAGAAAGAAATGGGCTATTGATAAGTGCATTGAAACTTTGGATTAACTACCCTATATCCACCCCAACAGTTACTTGAACCAAAAATTCCCTTTAATTTTATAGCCAGTTTTAGTTGAATTTTCTGCTACAACATAAAGAGCCGTAACTGACAATGGAAAATGTTTATTCCACTCCAAGGACATCTTATTTTGGTGCGATGTAGGCACCTTCATGGGTCACTGCGGTCAGAGAGCACCAGGGTCAGAAGAGCATTCTACAACATCCTGTGCTGTGGATTTAGAAACAGGCTTTATTCAAGACATTTACAAAGAAAGTGTCAGCAGGAAGAGCAGAAGTCTGTGATCTCAGCTTTTCATCGATCCAAGGAGAGACATCTATTGGAATAAGGATATATGTTTCAGGAGAGGATCCCTAAAATAGGGAAAGTGAGAGAACAGTATATCAGTGGGGGTATAAACAGATATGGGGTACAGGCAGGCTGAGTTAAGTGTTAGATGTTCCCAGGAGTTGTCCAGGAAAGCCAACTTTGTAGCTCAGGAGATTTGAGGCCTGCAGGGAGGTCTGTAGCTTGTGTGGCTTGAGGGTGGAGTGGAGGAGGGGGTGGGAAGCCCCCAGTCCTATAGGAAGCTGAGTTTGGGCTGCCCATCCCATTGGGAGAAAGGGGAGGCCCCTGCTCTAGCTGGCCTGTCCAGGTCACCTTCCAGAGTCATTTCTAGACAATTTTGCTTATTAAACACACTAACCTAAACCCTTGATCTAGCCAGTCTTAGAATCCTTCCCATGCTTCACCACTGCCTTCAGGATAAAGTCCAAGGAGTTTGTTTTCCAAGACGGCCACCATCTGACCTAACCTTTCTCTGCAGCCTCACATTAGCGTAAACTCCAGCTATACCCAATGACCTGCCACGCTCTAAGCACTTCATGTATGGTCACTTCTCAGTGTCCAAAAGACTTCTGTACCATGCCTCTTCCTGGAATGCATCTTGCTGAGCACTCTGCCCACTAACTTTCCTCATGATCAAAGCTGGCTCTTCCTTAAATTTCAGCTCAACTATGACTCTCTCTGGGAAACATTCCCAGATCTTTAATCCCCAAACCTAGCACAATTCATCATTGCATCCTTTGAGTTCCCCTAGCACTTGGTTCACACTGCTAGCTTATACTTATCACCTTGTTAAGCAACACATCTCTGGCCTCCCCCAGATTATGAGTTACCCCGGGCATACGGACCTTATTTTATTTGTCTTTATAGCTTAACCCCTCCTGGGCGGTGCTCCATGGGACTGATCCTGCTGGCCCCACTGTGGGATTCTGCCCTTTATTCTCCCCTGGTAGCATGCCTTAAGGCCAAACTTTACTGAGAAGTTGTGCAGACCTTTCCCTGGTGATGAAAGAATCTAAAAATGGACTAAGTGCAGCCCGTCAAAATGCTGGAATTTGTACCCAGGCTGGAGAGGATCTAACGTGTGGGAGGGAACAATCCTGGAAAGAAAGGAAGCTCCATCTTTCAGAACAAATTCCCAGAAGGTCAGTGGACCTGTCGCCTTAGAGAGTAGCCACTGATACAGAAGGTGATCTAACATTTAAAAGGAGAAGTATACTATTTTTAAAATAAAGATTTCCCCTTTTTGACCTTTTCTCAATATAATTGTATTGCTCTTAACTTTATTACTGAAGCTTAATGTCCAAGATACCAGGAAACACTTCCAGAAACAGCTGTGCATGTGGCCGTTCACCAGTTTGCCCCCACCATCAGCGCATATGGGGACGCCTGGGTTGTTTTTGTTAGAGTACTAATGACAGGCACTGAAATGAGACCACACAGAGTTAAGGGAAATAGTTGATTCTTTCACTTTCATCAGGCTAATGAACTTCAGAGAAGATTTGCAACTATACACCTCGTCCTCTGTGGATTTTTAGAACAACAGTGTAATGTCCACAATGATAAGAAACAGCAGGTCGCATGGTTTTTCTGAAGATTTATTCAGTCATCTCAGGACACACCAAAAAGCAGGCCGATGCCAAAGTACACAGGCCATTGGGCGTGAGGCTGCCGGAAGCAGAGAGACTGGGAGGCCTAATGGAGCGGCTGGCACGGGGACAGTCTGCAGGCCCAGTCTGGTCTGCATAGCAGCTGCACATGTTCCTGGGACCAGAGCCAGCTGGTGGCTCATGGCAATGGTTTCTGGGTCCTGGCTCCCTCCCAAGACCAGCCCAAGTGCCTTAGCCTTGACCCAGCAGTGGCTTTGTTCTGGCTCCAAGCTGAGGTTGGACTCCCTGAGCCAGAAGGTGAAGGCAGGCCCTGACCCATGCCCTCCTCAGGGCCTAACAGGCAGCCTGCTCTAGGTGGGGCTAGGGGCCAGTGGGAAGGGCCTGTCCTGCAGGGTTAACCAGGGTCACTCAAAGAACTTGTGTAGTGGTTCTGCCCTCTCTGGGGTTCAGGGGGCACTTCAATGTCTCTATGTGTGCATTGGGCCCTGAAATGGTGTAGAGATCTGCTGTAGAGATACCAAGGGATGGAGCAGGAACTTGGTGAAGATTCCCCTGACCCAGACCGGTTCAGGAATACTCAGGGGCAACTCAAGGACTGGATTTCAAAACTGACCTTGGTTGTGCAAGAGTATCATCCCCAAACAGGGTCTTCTAAAAAGGATATCAGGAAAACCACAACATTCTCAAAATAAAATGGATTTTAATCTCTGTTAGAACATTTCACAGACACTCTTAAGTAAAAAAAAAAAAAAAAAAAAAAAAAATCAATGTTTTCAGTCTCTGTCAAGTGTGGCTAAAGCTTCTTTAGAATATTTTAGTATCTTTATTGATTGGAATGGGCAATCTAAGTAAAAGCAGAGTGCTTGCTATGCAAAATAAAGCTTCCAGACAAGTCTCCAGTCTTCCTCCCGGAACATATTGCCATCCCAAGCCCTCCCAGGTGGAACTTTGAAATCTGCTTTTAAAATCCAGTCTTTATTTGCATGCCCCTCCCCACTCATGTTTCAGTCTAATTCTCCCAGATTAAGAGAAACACAATAAAGGGGAAAAAAAATTGTTTTCAGTGCTTCCCTTTTCACAAACTCTTCTTTTGGAAACCACAGCCTGGGATCCCAGCAGAGGTTCCTGGGGGCTTTAAGAACATCAATCAGTTTCGCAGCTGGAGGCTGAGGCTTTCCTCAGGGAAGACTTTTTACATAAAACAGATTGTACTTTGTCCTTGCCAGGGCAGACAAAGGTTTAAATTAAATATGCAGCAAGCAGCAGTTGGCTGCTTGCCACAGCCTGCAGGAGGAGGATAGGGAGGGAAGGGAAGATAGTGTCCCTACTCTTCTTCCTTTTTCTGTAGTTGTTTCTGCTTCCTGTTTCTGCTTTTCCAGTAGAAGGAGCCTGGAGTTAGATACAAGTCAGTTAGCCTCCTGGGACCTCAGAGTCCTCTTCTATGAAGTGAAGTGTTTGAGATGATATGTGAAGGTCTTTCTCCATATAGTGAACCTATGTTATTTCCAAATTCAGCTGCATGGAGTTGCAACAAATGCCCCAAGCCTCATCTATTAATAAGCATCCTCATGTTCCTAGGGTGATCAGACTCCATTTTCCATAGCCCCTGAGGGCCAGAAAGGCCAGGTTATGAGAGAAGGAGACCCAATAAAATGTGGTATAAGTGGCAATTGACCCCGCAGCTCAGTCTTTGGGAGTGATAGCGGTAGGGATTTTCATGAATTGAAGAGAAAGAGTCCTCAAAAAAGGGGCGGGCTCTAGCCAACTCAACCCAAGCCAGTTGTTGCCACTTGGGAACATGGGTCACTGAGATGCCAGTTCTTTTCTTAATGTGAAAGTTCTGAATTTTAAAGTATTGGCAACTAATTAATTAAAACAAACAACCAAAAGACCTTGTGGCTCTGACAAAATAGACAAGTAGGTCTGGGAAGTGAATTCATCTTGAAGAGTCACTTGGCCAGGTTCGTGGACCGCAATGAGAATTTCTGCCCTCTCTATTTCTTGGAACTGTTTGGGGAATCTGCATATTTAAAAGTGCGTTGTAACCTCTAGCAAAGTACTACGGACCTGAACAGGAGAACCTTAATCAGTTGTTCAAACATATATTTCAATGTAGAATTGTCCCACTAGAAGTTAATTTTCAAGAAAATAACTTTAGCCATATTTAGGTTCTCAGTCAACTCTTGGCCTGGGAGTTAATGCTTTTGTTCTTTTATTGGTTAAAAATAATTTCTAATCTCTGCCTCGACGGTCATGCTATTAGCCTTGGGGGAAGGAGGCTATAATGGAAGACATATTTAAACGACAGAATCCCATTTTGCATTCTGTAATAACAATCATCTTTTATTATTATTGGCATATTAGATGAAATATTTTAGTATATAATTGAAGATTAAAGGTTTATATACTATAATGTAATGTGCATTTTAGTTAATATTTCTATTACGTAGAAACATGTATGTCCTACAATACTCTAGTAATTGCAATAATAAGTCCACAAAGACAAGCAACTTGACAGAAGTGTTGTTCTCTTTATTTTAAAGTACGAGGCGTAGTCTTTTTGTCTTGAGAGGAAGAATCAAGTGAAAATGGGGTTTAATCA
>VMDR010016319.1:0-21309 GCA_007922815.1 Macrotus californicus | reverse complement strand
TTGGGATCAGTCAATCCACAAAAACCACACAGCCATGCTAAATATGTACTGGACCCAGGAATGTGAGAAGATGTCAGACATTTATGAGATGATCCATGGTTTCTTGGGGAAGACAACTGTAAAGGCAGGAAATAATAAGTAGAAGAACACCCACTGCGTGCAGTAGAAAGCTGAAACCAACTAAATCTAGAATTAATAGCCTCTCGTCCACCAGCCTGAATGATTTTACTTTTGAGTTTTTACCAAATCTGAAGGACTTGTGCAGTCTGTGTGAGACAATAGAAAAAGAAACCCATCAAGCTCATTTGTGAGGTTAGACATTTAATGTATAGAGTAGATAATACATTTTAGAAGCTTCATCTTTAATGAACATAGATTCTTTTAAAATGTACCAACAGAAAATTATTAAATATTTGCAGAAATTTAATTCATTTGGTATATTGTGCCGGACCACATTATTATTATACATGTATTATATTACACCGTATTAACTGGTACAAAGAGAAAAATCGCGTGATCACCTCAATAGACATAGAAGAGTAATTTGATGGCATTTATGTTTTAGGACATTAAAAAGCATTTGATGACATTAATTACTCATGATAAAAACTTTCAGCAAACTGAGAATAGAAGGGAACTTCCTTAACATTAAAAATTATTTTGTCAAGCACTCACAACAAACATCTTAATTAGTGGTGGATCGTGATAAACATTTCTATCAAAGTAAACATTTTAGGATTACTTGCCATCACTGTGTCTGTTCATCATTGTGTGGGAAGTTCCAGCTTGTGCAGGAAACCAGGAAGAGAAATAGAAGTTGCAAGCACTGGAAAACATGAGATAAAGCAGCTTCACGTGTGGGTGACTTGATGATCTACCTAGAAAATTGAACAGAATATCCAGGTCGATTATTAGAACTAATAGGGCAGTTGAGCACAGTTGTTGGTTACAAAGAAAATATAGGTATGTTTCTTAATCACAGGGAATAACCAATTAGAAAACATAGTGAAGATTTCACTCACAGTATCAACTAAAACTGAAGCCTAATTGTTGCAGAAGATGTTCAGGATATTTATAGATAAAATGATTAGATATTGTTAAAAGACATAAAAGAAGAAGAAATAAAGGAGAGCTGTACCATATTTGTAGATTCATAGGCAGGAAAACAGTATTTTGAATATGACAGTTAGCCTAAAATCAATCTGTAAATTCAAATTCAAGTGCGAATCTAATAAAAATGTCCATTGGGTATTTTGGAGAAGTTGAAGGACTGATCTTCAGATTCATAAGAAGGACAACAAGTTCATGCGTGGCCAGAACAATTTTGAAGAGCACCAGTGTAAGGGGGCATGTCTTCCCAGACATCAAGAACTTAATGTTCTAGTTATTAAGATGGTATAGTGTTAGTGTGAGGTTAGTCAAGTAGAGAACTCTGAAACAGCTCTACTCATGTTTGGGAATTTATTATCCCGTTTATAAAATAGAAGTGATGGTACATAAGTGTAGAGATAATGTAGTCTACATGAATTGCTGAGATAATTATCTATATAGAAGAAAATTGATAATCTATCTCACACCAAATACAAAATTCAGTTCTGGATGGGTACACAATTCATTTGTGCAAAGGAATTCTTTAAAAGTTAAAGAAGACAATAAAGAGATAATCATTATTGCGTTGGGTGTAGAATATGATATTTTAAACTGAGAATCCCTAAACAAGAAAAATCCTTAATGGAACAAATTGTTAAAGTTGACTACCTGAAGGTAACACTTCTGCCTAATTTAAAAGACTAAGTTAAAAGACAAGCAACAGGCTGTGTGGAGACATTTGCTTTGCTTGTAACTAACAGAACATTAGGGTGATTAAGTAAAAAAGGTCTCAGTATGGAAAAAAAAACAATAGGGAAAAGTCTGACAATACCAAGTGTTGGCCAATATGTGGAGCCATGGGAATGCTCATAAAAGCCCACACCTGGAATTCCACTCCCACATGTGTATATATATTCTTTGGATACATTAAGTCCTGATATCAGCAGATAGATGAGAATGTTCATAGTGCGGTTAGTGTTAGCCTGAATTTGGAACAACCCATGTTTCTACCAAGAGTAGAACAGATAAACAAATTGTGGTATGTTTAAACAATGGTATGTGAGTGTCATGTCTGTGAAAATGGGTAAACCACAACTATACCCAATCAACAAGAATGAATATAGAAGGTACTATTAGGCAAAGAAAAGAAAGTCACAGTAGCTTACATTGTATGGTTGGATTTATGTAAAATTGAAAAAATGGGAAAATAAATAATACATTATTCGGGAGTTGTAATGCATATGTGGAGAAGTTAAGGAAAGCAAGGGAACAATTGAAAATTCAGTTTAGTTGCTTCCGAGAGGCGCAGAAAGGCTGTGTTGGTCAGGGAGGGGTGTGAAGGGGCCTCAGAGTTTCTGCTGCGGTTCTCCTTTCTGGAATGGGCATGGGTGGTGAGCACCCATGTATGTGTGTATTATTCTTTCACCTTGATGTACCTGTACACTTTTTAGGAATGATTAGTTGTGTAATTTTTTTAAGAAAAGAAAAATGGACCAAGAACATTAATAGCCAATCAATAGAAGATGTGATCAGCCAATAAATAAAGGCCCGCTTTATCAGTGACCAGATGTTGTTTCAGACCCGTTAGGTTAGCAAAAATTAACAATCTTGACAATAACAAGTATCTAGAAAAACCATAAATCTCACACCCTTTTAGCCGCGTGTTAATAGTTGCCCCCACTTTGTGTACTTACTTGATGATTTCCAAAACACTGTGCTCAGTGATCAGGCATTCTTTAAAAAATATTTAAAAAGAACAGTGTACATCTGTCCATTGAATACTTTATAGTACTCAACATAAATAAACTAGAAGTACCTATGTCAACATGGATGAGGTTTTAATACAATATTGGGAGAAAAATAGTAATATTGAACAATGATATCTTTTTATAGGTATTCCAAAATATGTGCCCAACACAGGCTCTCCCTGTGTGCTTGCTCATGCTTTTTCTTCTCTCTCTGTGTTTCACTTGCTCTAGCTTTTTCTTTCTCCACATACACAAATACACATGCACATATCACAACCACATGTCCAGTGTGTTTTTGTTAGATAAGTGTGTAGGTAGGTGTGGAAAAATTACATGGGAATGATGAACACCAAAATCGAGACAGTGATTACCTGTGAGATAATGAGGGGGGTGAATGGTACCTTGTTTGCAAATGATGCAAAAATGTAATGATTATTTGGAGCATAGGAAGATTTTTGAGACTAAAACGTTTGAGAGCCATAGTTCTATAGCTTCAAAACTAAATTTTGACAAAACACTTATTGAGACATTCATTTTGTGAAGAATAGCAGATTTTGTATTTGACAGACACACCAGAGGGAGCCCAAAGAAATCATGTATTTATTTAATCTGATTTTAAAATATGAATGAAAAAGTGGGTACCTGGACCAGTGCTCAAAGAAGCTATATGTTCCATTTGTCGCTGGTGATGCCTTGTCCTGTGTCACCAGCTCTGCTCTGTGCACGTTTGAAGGGCTCTGTGGGAGGCAGCCGTTCTGCAGCTCACTCCTTCCTGCTGGCTGTGGTCTGTTTCCTTCGTGTGTCTTCATTCCCCTTTGATCACCTCCTCTGGGCCAGTTTCATCCAGGTTCTTGCTCTTACATGCTCACAGATGCAAGCAATTCTTCCTCCTGAATTTAAGATTGCTCGGGATAAGCCTTTCTTTGCTCAGAAACAACGCGGAATATTTTTATAGAAGAGGTGAGTGAGAGTGTACAGACAAGTAAGCTTTTGATACAATCTTGACCACAACACATTACTAAAATACTACTTCATCAAGATGTTTGTGTCAAGTTCATATTCCATCCTCCCTCCAGCCCTCGTTAAAAAAAAAATGGTCGTCGTTCACCATTTCTTCCTGTAGGAGTGTGGTTTAAGCTCCTTGCCTGTAATGATTTAATCCTTTGTGGAGTGGATATCTTTCATTTTGAACAACCCCTTTGAAATCTTTTGTGATTCATCTTTATTTAAAAGCCACTCTCATTTATCATTAGAAAATTTCCCTTTTGCTCCCTTTGATATTCTCTCCCACTTTCCAGATGGTTCATTAGAACCCTCCTGTTCTTAGGCTCCTTTTTCCAAGCTTCCCCACTGTTACTCTGGCGGTTTTGCCAAGGGTAGCCTCTTTATTCCTGCTTCCTGTCCCAAATCACTTTCCTGTCTTTCAGTAAATGACAGGGTTTTATTTTCCACCGTGTGGTTATTGGGTTTCCTTAATAGCCTCATGCAGAGAGGCTTTATTGAAGACATTTTTATTTGGCCGTGATAGATTATAGTCACCATGTTTTCCTAATCTCTTCTTTAAAACCTTTTAGGAGGGACTCCTCTTACTAAAGACACACTTAAATTGAAATGGCTTTAATTTTTTAAATTCTTTTTCTCTACCTAAATGTTTACTTAGCTGTATCTCTTGACACTGAGGTAACTGGTCACAGCCAGGAGTCCACAATATATTGAATTTGAGTAATACCCCATTATTTGAGGACAAAGGAGGGTTTGGAGAACCATTTAAAGAGCGGCTGGTCTCTGTTTTGTGTGGCACAGGGTTTCTGCAGATAGTTACTTCTTGCCTTTAACAAGACAGAAATGAATAGCCTATTGATCTGAGACCTTGTCACTGACCTGTAACGTTATTGTCCCTAACCCTCGTTGAACTTACGGCATGTACTGCCTTGGATTGTTGGCTTGTGTACATCCGGTATGGTATCTCCGGCTGGCTAGTCGGTTCCTTAAGGGTGTCACTGTATCTTCTCTGTGCCTTCTGTCTCTAACCCAGGGTCCTGCCCAGAGTAGCAGTTGGGAGATGTGGCATTTGGATGTCTTCCTCGTTCTAGTCTGCCAACTTCCGCTCTGTAAAAGGTGGCAGCTAAGATAGTTAACTGCGTGATAGTTCATCTATCCGCTTCTCTGGTTGGGCATTCTCAACTATTTCTCATGCCCCAGCCTTCCAGAGGAGCAGATGTATCAGTCAGGGCTGGATTATAAGACAGAAAACATATTGTAACTCGATCAAGGAAGAATTACTAAGTACAACGCAGGGAACTGGGGCAGTGAGGGATTGGTTAGTGAGAAGAGAACTCTGGAGAGTCCAGAACAAGCAGATATAAGGAGCAGCTGTGCTACTCCTAGGACTGACTCTGAGCTCCCAAGGAAGAGCCTCTCTTCCTGCTCCTAGCCGGTGCTCACTGAGTACCACAGGTGGTAGCCGTGTCAATGCTGCTGGAATTGCTGGAAATCTGCTCTCCAGGTTTCAGTAAAGCTGTTTTGGGGGAGGTGTTTTGCAGGAAGCCCTCTTCTGTGAAACTGCCTAAGAGGGGTAATTGGGGAAGCCACTGGTTACTGTGGGAGCACCTGGAGAACTAAGTGCTGCTGCTTGCACTGACTACAGTGCTGGGGCATCCAGCCAGAATCCCTTTCTAATGTCTCTCCAGTGACCTCTACTGGCAGAGTTTAACATTGTGTCAGATGCCACAGGAAAAATACTTAAGAGCCCAACTTGGTTTTCATGAACAGTCAATGAAGGATTGATTTGTGGTGCAGTCAGTGCATTGATAACCGACACAATCAGCTTGCTCCCTTTCCTGGATATCTGTAATTCTTTAGGGAGATAGGTTGTTGCTAACCCAATGAAGTGGGTGCCAGGAAAGGTCTCACTTAAGAAGACAGAAACACTTGTTCTTGATTCTAATTAAAATTTCTGAATATAATTTAGGTAGTATGGATGCTTTCTAGTTATTGGCTCTTAGTACATTGGGTGCATAGAGGATAGAGTATATTTTGAGGGGTAAAAGCTTGCACGCCTGAGCCAATATAGCATCCAGAGAAAAACAGATGGATATTCTCTGTATCTCGTTCCTCCAAGAGCTCGGGAAATTATTACCATTTATGTCCAACATTTGCTGTTGGAGGCCCGAGGGCCTCGCGAAGCTGCACTCAATCCATGCAATCACAGCAACAACATTTTGTGCTAGTTGAAGTGGAATGTGAAAGCAGCGAAAATATTTACACTGTGATACGCTGTTTCACGACAGACTTCACGTCTTGCTGGGGACCGCATTTCCTTGCCTGGTGCGCGGGACTGAAAGCTACTTGTGTGGCTGGAGTGGCGCACCTCACGTTTTCCGCTTGGGGGGTGCGTGCATGACGGTGGTCGGAGGGCGTCAGCCCCAGTGGGCAGTCTGTGTGTGCACGTCCCGTGGAACTGTGTGCTAGGTGCCTGGGTCTACTCTTAGATGTAAGGGACGACACTCTTGCTGTTTGACAGTGTGCCCTTTAGGCACGTTTGGTATCTTCTTTCTGAGGCTTTGTCCTTGAATTTACTGTCTAATGTCATCCTCTACATTCATTCTGGGGTAGTTCTCTGTGAGATGGTAAATTGCAAATATGAATGAATTTGAAAGATAAAATGGAGTTTTTGTAAACTGGCATGTAAAGACAATGATCTTTTTCGGCTCTAGAGAGACTTTATGTAATGTTGTGTATGATTGGTAACATTTCATCGCAGCAGTGGTTTCTAACCTTTTTCTTTTACCGCTTGAGAATCCACTGAGAGGGTTGGACCCTCCTTCCCCCACCACACACATAGGATTTTGTATATGGTTTAAGGACTATTATATGCTCTTGTATTAGATTATAATATTAGAAGTCATTGTCAAGCAGAAGAAAAAGATAGTTCAGTCTCCATGCCAGCAATTCCCAGCCTGAGTCTGTAAGTAAATTGGAAAAGCTCTTTCTTGTTCTTTATTCTCTTAGCAATTCTTCCATCTTCTCCTTCATAATACTTCTCTTGGGTCACCTGGCAACTAAACTGCGATTATGTTTGGTGGTGGATTACATAAACAGCAGCAGAACTTAGGGTTAAGTTAGCTATAAGAAGGCAGAGAATGCTGCCTAACCTGGAAATGGCCAGATGTCAGCTGTTGGGGTGACTGGAGGGTTGGGGTCAAAGTCGTGAGCTAAGAGTCGGAGGCTGTCTGAGAACAGGAGGGTGAATTGAATGTGTTTGGGAAAGCCAAGGGAACATTTTCTGCCCAAGTCTGAGAGCCTCTGTCTGAAGGCAGGGAATATTCCTGAGCAGTGACCATTCAGATTCGAGGAATAGAAATAGCTGTTCCGTGTTTAGAAATCTCATTAGGCACAGAGCTGCCCGGAGATGGGACTGGGGTTCAGAGTTGGGTGGCATGGATCTTGTGGGGAGCTATCTTACCGCACACACATTGAAAGGTGACTCTTGGGGGCCTGCCCTGTGTTGGGAGTTTAGATGATTTGTTCTATGTATTGTTTAGTCTTTATGACCCAGGCTTAAACCAAAACATAGAAGGATTTGCATTAGACAAGCAGAAAGAATAACTTTCTCACCATAAGAATTATAAGTGACAGATTGTTTCAAAGGGAATTTGGATTACCTTCTCCAGGGGGCTATTTCTCAATATTTTTACCATGTGAACTCTTCGATAAGGTGAATAATTCTTCAGTTCAGTTGCTCCAACTCTTTTACCTTTTTAGTGCAGAAAGAACTCTGATACAAATGATGTGTTATTTCCCAGGGAATTTTGTGGGTAGGACCATGTAGGATATTTAACTATCTGCTTTGACAATAGTGGTATAAATGGTCCTTGTTTGAACTGCAGTGTCTTAAATACAATTGTAAGATATAATTGTTAAATGTTGATTCTATCATGTATCAATATATATTGTACTATAGTGTTTATCAGGTAACCCACAAAAACTCACTCATAATGTTACAACCAAGACTGATTTATTGTTAAAAGGTTCTGCCAACATTTGAAATCTGCAGCCAGCTTAGGGTACCACTGAAGATCGACTGACAATTTTCTTATGAACTGTAGAGATTCTAACTTTTTAATTGTGTTTAGGGCAGTAGGAGATTTTTGGTGTTGTATGTTGATATTAGTTAGGGTTCTTCAGAAACGAAACAAATAAGATGTGTGTGTCTACCTGTATATGATTTATATAAAGAGATTTATTATAAGTTGGCTCATGTCTTATGGAGGCTGAGAAACCCAGACCGAAGGCCTGAGAAGCAGGAGAGCTAGTGGTGGAGTTGCAGTAGGGATCCAAGTCTGTGTCAAGGCTGATGTCCCAGACTGAGGGAAATAAAAAATAAAAAAAACAAAATATAAAATTGATATAAACTGTAATATAAAATAAAATAACAAATAA
The DNA here is from genome assembly GCA_007922815.1 of Macrotus californicus. Classification (NCBI taxonomy): domain Eukaryota; kingdom Metazoa; phylum Chordata; class Mammalia; order Chiroptera; family Phyllostomidae; genus Macrotus; species Macrotus californicus. The sequence goes on along the minus strand of VMDR010016319.1, from coordinate 13,030 downwards.
AAAACAGAGGGAAAAATTCTTACTCAGTTTTTTATTCTATTCAGGCCTTCAAAGGTTGGATGAAGCCCACTCAAACCAGGAAGGGCAATCTGCTTTACTCTACTGATTCAGATATTACCCTCACCCAGGAACACCATCACAGGCACATCCAGAAATAATGTGTGACCAGATATCTGAGCATCCCATGGCCCGGTCAAGTGGATACATGCAGTTAGCCATCACACTGCTCTGGGGCAGCCAGACTCTATGGTGGAACTTTGAGAGTCCCTCATCAATCCGAATAACGCCTTAATTTTGTTCCATGGATGCCTTGCTTTAGAAATTCCTAGTAAATCATTTAGCCAATAACTAGTAAGTAGCTTTTATTTGTACATAAAAGTACTAAAGTGAGGAATTATGCATTTTTTGCCCTTTAGGACTGAACAAAAGACTTGAACTTTGGGTTGCTGGCTCCTGAGGCTGATCTGTGAGCGTGGGCACCGTGCCTGGAAAGCATTTTCAGTAGCGGTGCTGATTTTTCTGCAGGTGACACCATCTTTGGGGCTGGTGAGAAGAGAATCAAATCATGGCTCTGAGTGTCACACTCTAAGGACCTTAGATAAATTATGTAACCACGTAGAGCCTCCATTTTCTTCACTACAACGGGGACAACTCCTGAGCTGTGGTTAAAGAACCCGGCGTGATGCCTTGTGACTGGGCGTTGCTCAGCAAATGTGTTAGCCCCTCTGCCCATACCCTGTATTTATCTTCAGAGTAGATGTTTGCCCTGTTCCTGTTTGGTATGGATCTACCCGTGCATCATCAACACGAATCAGATACCTTGTGGGTCTTAGTTTTTAGATTTGATCTATGCTTTTAAAGCCACTTTTGTCTTTTTCATTGATTAGTAATATGACTTCTGTCATCTTCCTTTAGAGTAGGCAATAGAATTTAGGTGGGTCTCAGTACTGTTGTATTTCACCCCCTGGCACCATGAATTAGCCGTTTGGCTACCCAAAGGAAAAAAAATGCAGTTCCTTTCTCTCTGTTTCATCTGTCATCATGGCCTCGGAAAAGGATGACAGGATATCACAATTTTAAAGTTACCAGCAGAATGGATGAAGTTTTCTCCTTTAAAGGGTGGCCGTCATGAGAAGCAGTTCACACTTGGACAGGGTGTTTTTTATTGTTGCCCTTGTTGCCTTTTGCCCGAACCCCTCCAGACATTGAATCTCTCATGTAGTTGTGTACAGCTTCATGTAACTTCCTTGCTTTGATGGATGGAAGTTTCTGATGTTTTCTCTGTATAGCTAGAGGTTGGCAGAATATGAATCTACTTCTTTCTCCCATTGGTACCCGTATAGGAGAATCCCAGGAGAAGAAAAGTACTGAAAAATATTCTTGTCACAATATGTCAGAGTTGATAAAAGCAGGCACAACAACTGACCAGATTTTGGGGATCCCCAGAAGCCTGTGGTAGTATCTTTGGGGCATGAGAGGAGGCAGAAATCACTGATGCTCCACCAACTTTGCTGCTGAGTGCCGCTGGACCTGCCAGGAAAACAGCCGTGGGGAGTCACGTGGTGCCAACTGCTGTCCTGAGTTCTTCTGATCCTGGCTTTTTGAGAAGCTGGGTTTTTGTCACTAAGCAAGGAGCTCAGTAGCCTCTATGATGTATTCAGTGGGGGGTTTCTGTCACGGAGGCTTAAGTGAGGGGGTATATTGTCTAGCTCAGGGGTGTCAAACTCATTTTCACCAGGGGCTACATCAGCCTCGCAGTTGCCTTCGAAGGGTGGAATGTAATTTCAACTCCTTAACAGTTAAGTAGTTACATATATACAGTCCTAAAATGATTTCAGTCCTTTGAAGGCAACCGCAAGTCTGATGTGGCCCCCGGTGAAAATGAGTTTGACACCCGTGGTCTTGCGGGACCTGTATGAGTTTGCAAATGAATGTCCTGTGTGTGTTGGGGGGTGGGGCGGGTTTCTCTGCGAAAACTGCTGAAACCCTCGGAACCTGTCCCTTTGAGACTTGAGCTGCTGGTCCTGTATAGCATCCTTGCCAGCCAGTGTTTTGTTCAGCTGCCTGGCAAAAACTGCCTTTCAACCACCAATGTATTTTTGTGCATCTCTCACCGTAGAACATTGACTGTTACAGATCTGTTCCCATTATTTCACTGGCACAAAGTTTCCGGTGAAGGAGAGGAAATGAGACAAGCAGCAGGGAGAAAATAAAGTCTGCTTTTGCAGTGCGGAGCTTTAATGCATTCCCTCCCCTGTGCTAATCGCTGTAACTTGATTAATTGGCATGTGGTGTGTTACAGAAATCCAGGGAATGGCAAAACTGATTCAATATCAATTAGCTAAAACAGGAGCAGGCTTCCCATGGAGACCCTAGGACAGAGTTGTATTTAACTGGGCCCTTTCAAACACAAGCCTTCTCAAATGATGAACAGGAGAAGATCTCACTTAGGGCCAGTTGTTTAGAGAAATTAAAGCTGTGGAAATCAGCAGCTGAAATCCATTTGGATGAGCCTGCTATCCCTTTAATGTGTCTGTCTATTCATCTCAATAAGACATCCAATCCTTCCTCCAAAGTGATTTGAATACTTAATATTTGCTGAAATGCTTTAGTTGGATTTAAATAACGTAATTGAATTTGCTTGCTGCATTCAGGGGAAATGAAGGCTTGGGAATTCCTGTGGTAAGATATGTGAGCGTGCTTATTTTTATAAGTGATTCTTACTTATTTTCTGTCTGTGAACCAAGAATTAATAAACAGTGGGTCTGCCAAATATATGAGGCTGTGAACCAAGAATTAATAAACAGTGGGTCTGCCAAATATATGAGGCTGTATTCATTGGAGTAACAGGCTTTATCTGTCACTCTCCAGAAGACTACCTTGTCCCTGGGGCTTGGAGGTGATGTGCTTAGTGACAAGTTTTGCTTGAACTGAATTGGATATAGATTGCCTTTGTGTTTAGAAACCATGTGTTCCTAGAAACCTTGTCCTAAGCAGGATTGCTGTAAAATAAGTTCCTAAGTGCTGTTCCTTTTGTTTACAGCCTAGTGAGAGAAACAGATAAACTAGAAACTCTATATGGCATAATCAGCACAGTGCAAGGGTTATGGCCAAGGCACAGAAGGAAACCTTTATCCCTGGGGGTAAGAATAGAAGGCTTACTAACGAGTCTTAAAGAGAGGTTTGAAGTGATCTGGGCAGAGGAGGTGTGCTGTGTTCCAGATATAGTGGGAGTAGCAGAGTTGGAGGCAGGAAGATACACAGGAATGTGAAGAATTCCTGGGCCGTGTACCTTGGAAGGGCTGGCGCCGGGGGAAGTGATAGGAAATGGTTAGAGACAGGGGTATAAACTGCTTCATGAAGGGTCTTCTAGGCAACCTTGTGGAATTTGAGCTTTATTTTAAAAAGAATGAGAAATCTCTAATACTTTTTTATGCATAAGAATGATGCAGTCAGATTGGCATTTTAGAAAAAGAATTTTGCAGAGTAGTCCAAGGAGTAGAGCAATGTAGGGAAAGAATGGAGATAGATGATGAGACTAATTAGAAGATTATTTATAATCATCCAAGAAACCACTGCAGGCTAAGACAGAGACATGAAAGGCCGACAGATATGGAAGGATGGACTTGCGAGTGTTTAGTAGGTTGAATCTACTGGACTTGGTAGCTGCATGGGGAAAAGGAAAAGCATTTGAAAATAACTCGTACTTTTCTTTCTCAGTACTGTTCCCAAGGTTAGAGATCCCAGGAGGAGAAATGTGTTTTGGGGTAGGGGTCAGGAGAGCTAGTTGAATTTGTGGTATGTTTAGATGGAGGATTTCCAAGTAGAGATGTCCAGTAGGCAGGTACATATGTGTGCCTGGACCCTGGCCCCATCGTCAAAGGTGGAAATGGAGATTCTGGTGCATACAGATGGTAGATGCAGCTGTGAGTTTAGCTGCTTTCATCTTGGGGGAGGAAGCAGGGTTAGAAGTGTACAAAGCTGAAAATGAGGCCTGAGGAATACAAATATTTAGCAACAGGAAAGCAAGGAGTGGGAAGCTGTGAAGAATGACCAACTTAACTGTGAAGAGGAAGGAGGGTGGTCTGTAGCATGAAGTGGGTTAGTGGGAGTTTTGTTTGTTTTGCAGACTGTTTGTTCAAGGGGAAGAATCGAATATGTTTACTGAGGAGGAAGAGCCAGAGATTAAAGGTGTAGGAGACAGGAGATGATTTCTAAATAAGAACATACAAGGAGACAGAAAGTGATGGGATTGGGTGTATTCAGGTCATTAGGAGAAGGGTTACTAATGCCTTGAGCTTGACTGGAGAGGAAGACATACCTTTTCGTTTTTTTGTTTTTTGTTTCTAAATTAAGATGGGCATGAAGGATAGAAGCGTGACTGCAGAGGCAATGCATTTATGAATAGGAACGAAAGGCTAGAAGTTGGGGACTGTCTTATCTGATGACTTCTCTTTTCTCAGGAAGAAGGAAGAGCCGATTTTATTTTCCCCCTAGTGAAAGTAGTGAAGGTGGGATAGGCATTTTCAGGAGTGAGATCATGATTAGAATAGTCTCTGAAGTTAATTGGGAAGAGCAACTAGCACTTCCTTCTCTGAGATTTGATTCTTGACTCAGCACATGCTTAGAGAGGCAGTCTTAAATTAATGAAGTAATTAATTTTAAGAAGAAATGAGCAAAGGATCTGCTGTGTTCAATGCACTGTGATGATCTTCCTTACTCTTGAGGTCACACCCGTTACACAGAAACCTTTCCTGTTTCTCGTAAGTTGGTTAAAAATCACAGTAGCCTGTCTCCTTTCATAGTAAGAGTTTCGAATGCTGCTGGTTGGCCATTAGTCTCTCTTTAGCGTGCTGACCTCAATCAGCGGAGTATATGGTCCCTATATTCAATGTTTGGATTATCGTTTTACTTTAGAATAGTTCTAAGTTTACATAAAAATCGCAAAGACAGTGCAGAGAATTCTCGTGTACCCCACACTCAGCTTTCCCTATTATTGACATCTTACACTAGTAGGTGTATTCATTAGTGAGCCAGCCTTTATGTATTATAGCCTGTATTTATGTATTTATTTTTGTCTGTATTTCCAGACCTTGTTGCTGTGGCCTTTTCAGTTATCTTTGGCAGTGAGAGGAGCACTTGTCTGTTGATAATTCAGAAACATGAGTGGAATCAGCAGTTTAAACCGTCTCTCTTGCTGTCTTTTTGTCTTATTCCAGCCCCTACTTCTCATCTCTTTGAGAAATCTTACAGTTGAGGGGGGAGAGCCTGTAGAGAACAGTAGATACCAACTTGAATTTCATCATGTCAGCATAACCCTGCTGTCAGTTGTGTGTGTCTTTAAAAAGTATTATTATCTAGTAAATACAGTGTGTTAGACAAAAAAAAAAATCTTTAAATAATAGGTTCATGAAGAATAAATAGTGAAAAGAGTGGTTTTTTGGTGAAAAGACTGTACACTATCATTAGGGGTAACTCAAGTTCTCCGTCTTCTTTGCCTCTAGATCGCATGGAATTTATGCTGGCCTGTCATTTCTGAGTTACACAGTTTGGAATTAAAAAGTCTCTTCTGCTTGACATCATGTTCACGTTCACTAGTGCACTCTTTCTATTTCCCACCCAGCAGAACACAGAACTAGCAGCCTCTTTTATTTGCTGTAGGAGTCCGTTCATAACAAAGTCATTACGAGTGATACAGAATTTGCTGATGATTTTGTGAGTAAAAATGAAGAGAGCATCTGTATCGTGTAATCTGCAGTGAAATCATTCTGAAAAATTTTAAATGAGCCTCTCTCTTCCTTCCAAAGGAAGCTGTTTAACAACTCTCTTGTGTCCTATGGGCACCTTTAGGTCTTCATTTCTCAGTTCTATTGCTGTCTCCTCACAGCGTCCCCCACACCCCGCCCCATGCTCCCTACTGCCAAAGAATTCTCTTTACTTCTTACTCAGACACTAGTGTTTTTTTTTTAGTTTCCATCTAATAAAACTGGTAACCTCTTGAGTTCGATCCTAATAGAGTCACACAGCTAAATTAAACATTTTAAAAATATCAGTTTGCAGAAATGTTTTATGACTGTAGGCATGGCTTCATTCTAAGATGAAGCACATCAACACCAAAATGTCATTTGATGCTATTATTGAGGTTTTACAGCTCCTCTTCCCCATTTTCCTCCCCTCCCCTCCTTGGAGCCCCCCTCCTGCTTCCCCTCCTCTTACTCCTGCTCCTTCTCTTTCTCCTCTTCCTCTTCTCCCTCCTCTTCCTCTTCCTTTCCTCCTCCTGTTTTTTCCTCCTTCCGCTCCCGCTTCTTCCACTCCCCCCCTCTTATTCTTTATTAAAATTCTGGTTTGCACAGCCTGAGTTCATAGTTATGACCACATTTATTTTTCTTTTTTAAATCCTCACCCGAGAGTATTTTTTCATTGCTTTTAGAGAGGTGGAGGGGGGCAGAGAGGGAGAGAGAGAAACATCAAGATGTGGGAGAGAAACATGGGTCAGTTGCCTCTGGTACACACCACCCTGACTGGGAATCGAACTTGCAACCCTTTTGGTTTACGGAACGATGCTCCAACAGACTGAGCCACACTGGCCTCATTTTTTTTTCTTGTACTCAACCTATTTAAACTATTTTGTTTGTCTGTATCACCCAGCAGTATTTTTCCGTTACCATTATCTTGGATTTTCTCTTCATTACTTGTGTTACTTGCACTTGAGTTTACAGTTGGTACTGTTCAGAGCAAGTATGTTGTTAAGGGCTGTTTCATATAGGCTTTAGACTTTTGATCTATTATCTCAGGCAAAGATTGATTTATGTACCTAAAATTAACTGAATTGGTGATTAGCTTATGAACTGGTTAAAATTTCCAATGCTGTTGAAGTAACCTTATCATATTTGTTTTAATGTCATAATGCAGAAGTGCTTTGTAACTTGTAAACATTATCTACTTCTAATTTACCTTTTTAAATGTTGTCTTGATGCTGCTGCCAGAATTTCTTGTTTCAATACTTCCCTTGTTTAGGTTGTTCAGAAAGCATTTTTCTCTGTGAGATTAGGCTTACACTCAACCCTGTTACCAAAGGCCAGATATCTCAGGCTAGAACATGGAGTTGTTGCATCAGCAAAGACTGAGTTAAAATGCGGTGAGCTTGTGCTCCTGTGTGTCTCACATGCTTAAAATACTCTTCTTGGGGACCTTGCCTTTTATGAGCCCCCAGTCCCCATGGGAACTACTTAAATTAAGGTTTTATCTTGATTATTTTCTATGCCATGTCACCTTTTAGAGCTTTCTGAGATGAACAGCAATATCAGAAACCCATGACTTTTCCCTCTGGAGGGTTTCTTCTGAACCACTTTTGGGTTTGAACCATGTTTCTTCTGCTTTCTCTCTTGTATGGAGAGGGTATATGTGTTCAACTTGTAAGCATTTCTATTCCACATTTCTGCTACTGTTTCCTTTGGTTCTCTTCTTTCCTTCAGTTAAGATAAGAAAGGGCTGGGACAACCTGCATCAACTTCTGGTGTCATAACAGGCACCACGGAAATATCAACCTCTCTGGACTTGATATGGCCTTTACCACACAGTGCCTTCCTGTTAATGATGCAGAACATTGCTGTAATTCACATTTGGTTTCAAAGCAGTTGTCCTCAAATAACTGTTCACGGTGATGCAATCGCACATGTTAATGCGCTCGAAAAGAAAACCTTATCATTTTTTGAAGTGTTTATTTACCCTGTGCAATAACAATTTAATTGGGATAAATTGTCACTGTGTCATGCAGGGTACCAAAAGCAGACTCAGTGTGTGAAACCACTGTGATGCCTCTCTTTCATGCTTTATATGCAGTCCTAATCCCATCCGTTGCACTCTGGATGCTTTACGCATGGAATCAAAGAGACGGTAAAGTGTATTCTGTCCTGGAAATTACCATGGAGCCTTGAAGGTGCAGTTGCGAGTCAGATTTTGGGTCGAATTTAGGCTCTACAACTCACTGTGTAATAGAGAAGTTATTTAACTTCTCTAAACCCCAGGTTTCTTATTTGAGAATTGGGGAAACGGAACCGTGAGGTAAGCAAGGTAAGCACCCAATAAGGTAGCAGCTACAGTAAATGTTCAATGACTATTAGCCATGGCAGTGTAAGCGGCAGCACAGCTTGTTAAAGGATCACCTTACCTGTTGCAGGAAGTCAGGGACATGGGGTGGGTAAGTATTTAGCATTCATATGTAAGGTGGGTTATATAGACTAAACCGGTGACCAATGGATATTTGCAAATGTCCAACTAGAAAAATGATCGCTTTGGAGTCCTAAGTAACTCCTTGAAATTTTGTTATCATCCAAGCCCCGTTTACACTTGGCCATCCATAGGATGTTATATAGATGTATATTCTTCTGACCTTTGCTTTTTTATTTGCTTTTAAAATGTGTGTTGAAAATCTGGACCATTTTTGTAAATTCTTTTGGCATTCTAAATTTTTAATTTAATTGGCTTTTGCAATCCACTTTTATTTATTTTTACTTTTTTGCACAACAGAAAATACATATTTATTATAAAATAGTGCTTGTTTCATGATGAGAATAGAAAAATAACACTATGGGCTACTAAAAAAGTTCTGGAGCTCAGTTTTTGAAGACTAAGAATAAGAGACTTCTGTGTCACTTAGAGCACACCATTCTGAGGCTCTCTACACTCATGTGTGACAGGTGTGGCACAGCACATACAGGATACAGGTAGTGTGGCTCAGGTAGGTCCTGCCAAAAGCACAAGGTGCCTATCTGGTCCATATGAGATGCTCTAGCCATGATGATCAAAGAGGGGAACTTGAGATTGGCAGGGAATTGTTTGAGAATGGCCAGGATGGGGACAGCTGTGCCCCTCCCTATACTGGAGTGTAGAAGAGTCTCTTAGGCTGGTGGTCCTGTTTAGAAGATGATGCCCAGTGGTCTTATGCTTGCTTTGTTGCCCAAGTGTCTGTGCTGAGGAAAAGCTGCAACTTCCCCCAGGACCACTTGAACCACCACTTCTCACTGTGGTGGTCAAAATACCAGAAGTCCATGTGGTCTTAGCCCCTTAGGGCTGCTGTCTGAAAATTTTGTACTTCACATCCTGTCCATACTGGAGAAAGTGGTCAGAGTGAGCACCTCCAGCAGCAGCTCTGAACCACAGAAGAGCAAGATGCTGTTCATGATGGCTTCCAGCCAGAGCACATAGGTCTGCAGCAGCATGTAATAGGAGGCCATCAGGGTAGAAGGTCAAAGCCACACTAACAGCAAGTGGCATCTTTTGATGGCAGAGGTTTCCCTTTGTATCAAAAAATAGTCCAATCACTTACATTTCAAGGTACAGGAGGAACATTACCACATCGAATACTAGGTTAGCTGTTGGATATGGTAGCAGGAGACATTTATACAGAAATATGAAGAGTTCTAGCAGGAAATAGATAGCATAATAAATGCCACCTGTTAAAAAACAGGATTTTTAGGGAGACGGAGGACAACCATTTACCTTGCAGCACCATCTTCAGCCCTACGTTTATTTTTAAGTCTGATTAGAATGACTTTCTTGCACCTGCTTTTTCTGTGAACTACTTTTTCTGTGAACTGCTTGCCCTGGCTTCTGTAAGTAGTGGCAGCAGGGGTGGAATTTGTGTTCTGTGTCGTTTGGGTTTGTGCAATGACACTTGAGAATATGTCAGAGACATAGAAGAAATGCTAGTGGAAAAACAAATGACACAGCCTACTGTATTCAATTAATGGATATCTAATTTAATTTCATCAACAGTGGATGTCTCTCAGAGATGAAGCTAAGTGAGAGGCAGCCACCTAAAGGTCCCTGGAATCAAAGATGGGATGTGCTTCAGGCCCAGCTTGGTGACTAAATGCTAAGTGATCTTAGCTTCTCTGAATCTTCACCTCTGTGGATTTCATTTCCTTATTTGGGTTGGCTTAGTTGATCTCTAAAGTCCCAGCTCTAATGTATATTTTCTCTAGACGTAATAGTTTACTTGTTTTTGTGGTCTTATTCTGTGTTGTACTGTGCAGATGGCCTAATGAATTAGTGATTTTCCTTCTTTCAGAATTTTCTAAATTTTAGTCTTTAGTGTATGTTTCAGGTATTTTTTGGATATACAGATATGTTGCATATATTATTAGATCTTAATAGTTATTTTTTTGATTTATTTTTGTTCTTAAATTTTCTACTTTAGCCTATTTATTTATTTTTTATTTTTTTGTTGTTCAATTACAGTTGTCCCTATTTTTCCTCATTGCCTTCCCCTGCCCTGCCCACGCCCACTCTCCCACATTCAATGCCCCCCTCCCCCCACACACCCATTGTTCTTGTCCGGGAGTCCTTTATAACAGGGTCCTTGACTTAACTCTTCTCCTTCTTTCCCCCCTTGTCCCCTTACCTGCTCCCCTCTAGTTACTATCAGTTTGTTCCTTATTTCCATGTCTCTGGTTGTATTTTGCTTGCTTGCTTGTTTTGTTGATTAGGTTCCACTTATAGGTGAGATCATATGGTATTTGTCTTTCACTACCTGGCTTATTTCACTTAGCATAATGCTCTCCAGATCCATCCATGCTGTTGCTAAGGGTAGGTGTTCCTTTTTTCTTTCTGCTGCATAGAATTCCCTTGTGTAAGTGAACCACAGTTTTTTGATCCACTCATTTACTGATGGGCTTTTAAGCTATTTCCAACACTTGGCTATTGTTAATTTTGCTGCTGTGAACATTGGGGTGCATATGTTCTTTTGAATTGGTGTTTCAGGATTCTTAGGGTTAATCCCAGAAGTGGAGCTGCCAGGTCAAAAAGCAGTTCAATTTTTAGTTTTCTGAGGAAATTCCATACTGTTTTCCACAGTGGCTGCACCAGTCTGCATTCCCACCAACAGTACAATAGGGTTCCCTTTTCTCCACATCCTCTCCAACACTTGTTTGTTGATTTGTTTATGATGGCCATTCTGACTGGTGTGAGGTGGTATCTCATGGTGGTTTTAATTTGCATCTCTCTGATGGCTAGTGATGCTGAGCATCTTTTCATATGTCTCTGTGCCCTCTCCTTCTTGGAGAAGTGTCTATTCAGGTCATTTGCCCATTTTTTAATTGGATTGTTTGTCTTCCTGGTGTGGAGTCGTGTGAGTTCTTTATATATTTTGGAGATCAAACCCTTGTCCAAGGTATCATTGGCAAATATGTTTTCTGATACAGTCAGTTCACTTTTCATTTTGATGTTTTCTTTAGCTGTGCAGAAGCTTTTTAATTTGATGAAGTCCCATTTGTTTATTCTTTCCTTTATGTCGCTTGCTCTAGGGGACATATGTTGAAAATATTGCTGCGTGCGCTATCTGAGATTTTCCTGCCTGTATTCTCCTCTAGGACTTTTGTGGTGTCACAACATATATTTAATTCTTTTATCCACCTTGAATGTATTTTTGTGTATGGTGCAAGTTGGTGGTCTAAGATCTTAATAGTTTTTTTAAAATAATGTTAAAATGATTGATTTACTTAGCATTCTTTTAAGCTGTTCTATATCTTAATTATATGTATGTTTGACATGGGATATTTTTCCAGTGCACAAACTAATACAGAATTGTTAGCATAAAGTATTTACTTATCTTAATAGAATGCGTGCTGCTCCTTGGGAAACAGTGGTGCATTTTGAATTTGTTCTTTCAGTCGTCCTCATCCTGTCCTAATATTTCTGGTGTGTTTTCTGTACTTACACAGACACACCAGTGCTTCTGCTTGATCTACTAAAACTACAGGGTTGGCACAAATAACACCCCTTTTTCATTACGAAATCATGAGCATGTAATTCTGTAACTTAACAATATCACCCTCAAGCACACCATATGACATTTCAGGTGAAATTTCAAATTAAAACTGTAAATTATTACACCCATGTTATTACTCTACCAACCCACTGAAGCAGGTGTTACTTCTGCCAGACCCTGTATATTGGCCATGATGGGTAATTAGAGCCTGAAAGCAAAAGCGGACTCCCAGGAAATTGTCTGTTTGATTTTGCTGGACACGTAGAGGAACTACTAGTCTGCAGTTGCCTTAGTTCATTTTCACAGCCTGAGGTTCTCTCAGTGTGCCCAGGCAATGAGACACCCGCCTACAAGAGAGTACCGGAACTGGTTCATTTTTGTGTTCATTCTTATGACGAGCACAAGTCCTTCAGGGCTATTTATCTGACACTTGACTTGGCCAGACGCTGTGGACTTTTCCTTTGGCCTCTCTTTCTGGGGTAGGCTGTCACAGCCGGTGTTCAGGTTTTCAGTTGATGCACTGGGTTGGCACGTATTCTCAGTATTTCTCTGTGGCTTTTGTTGGGCTCTGCCCCTTCCCCACCTATTGTGTTACTTCTTCAATGCTTTTAAGAAGTTTTGTGTTTTTTAGTAGATTTACGAGGAGGTTTTATTCTCATTATACAGCCTAATATTACTAGAAACAACAGCTAATTTATTATTTTATTAAAAAGCGTTTTTTTTTGTTTTTTTTTAAATTTCATGAGACATCAGATGGAAAGAATGGTAGATTCATTTGTTCAGTTCCCCTTCTTGAGTCAGTCTCCTAGCAGGGAAAGACCTGCTTTGCTGTTAAAGATGGGGATACTTTATTTTAGTGGTAAAGCAGCTTATGAATAATAATAACTGGGGTTAGTAATTATGATTGTGATGATAATGAGGAAAATTTATTAGCCATTACAATGTACCAGGTACTCTACGCTTTACATACATTATTTTATTTAATTATTATAATGTGTCTGAATTTAGTGTTATTATTCCTACTTTACAGAGCATTACCTGAGACTTAGCTACCATATCACTTGCTGGAGTTTTCTTGGATAGTAAGTGGCCCCTAGCCTGGGCTTTGGAGATACAGGGTTAGCAAAGTCCAGCACACTTCCTGCCTTCATGGACTTTACAGGATTTAATTCCTAGACTACACTTTCTACCTAGTTCCAGGACATACCCTGAGAGTACCGTGGGAAGGTCAGGAATATACCGTTAAAGTCGGAAAGCCTG
>VMDR010016318.1:0-21315 GCA_007922815.1 Macrotus californicus | reverse complement strand
TCTTTATTCTGTAAGCAGTATGGGACACTGAATCCTTTTTGTTCAGAAAAGTGACTTAGACACAAGACAAATTATTAGAAATTATTTAGAAAAAGTTATTTAGAAAAATAACGCAAAAATTGAGATTGGTGGCTAATTGGACTGAGGGAAAGAGAAGAAAAAAGAGAATCCTATGTTTCCAATTACGAAGTTTGAAGCCTAAAACCTGGGGCAGGCAGTGACGGCTTGGATGGGTCTAGAGACAGAGAAAGAACAATTGGGAAATGCAGAAGGAAGGTTGAGGATAAGCTAGATTCAACCGTGCTCAGGCAGCTGGGCCACCGCTACTGACTGTTCTTGGAAACTTGATGTGGATCCTTTTCAGAGAAAAGGCTCTTAAAATGAAGTATCTGTACGTGTGAAATTTACACAATTCTTATAAGCTTCATATTTCCTAGACCAGTATTAGATTTTGGAGGCCAGATTTAACAGAATTTTATAGTTAGAGACAGACCAACCTGGGTCTCTAAAGAAAAACCTATAAAATATCAGAAGAAATTATTCTTTTAAGCCTGAGCATCTAAAGCTGAAAAGACATTAAAGGATCACAAACTTGATAAAATAGCAAAGAAAATTAGAAGCATAACAATTTTTTAATCTCTTCATTGATATTTTAATATGATTCTTGACTAATTTATCCTTTGCTCTTTTCCAAAGAGCTGGCTGGCTTTACCCCTTTAATGTATTCATTATCATTCGTAATTTCAGATAAGCTCTTTTTGTTCATTCCAAACTGAATTTTAGTGAAAAAGAACTGAATTGAATGCTGATGTGACTTCATAGTCACTTCATGATCTCTATTGCAGGTTTGACACCTGGTACAATGAAACACCATTCTGTATAACCACTAACCTCAAAGGACATATTATTGATTAAAGGATGTAAGACTAGCCTGTATCCTGAATATTTAGAAGACGGACAGGTGTTCGAGCAGAAGAGCCTGTCCATTTGTAAGAACCACGAGAAAATTTACAGAGAAATAATTGATTGGTGCTCTGTTGGAAAACCACTTTACATTGATACCTTGTGAGCCAATGACTCACCTACCACCCAACACAGACTGATTAAAAACTTAACATAAGTCTGAATTCATTTCCTCTTTATAACTCTTACGGGAAGAAAGAAGCCTGCAGGCCCACAGAGATGTTTAAGTTTTCATCATGAAGACTATCTAGCCCCCTTTACATAAGCCAACCAAATGTTCTGGGAAAACAGATCTGGACATCTGGATGTGCACAGAGGCATTTTGTTATGTGGCAGCAGTGGGCCTACCCTACACCTGTCATCAAAATGCTGGTCTCCAACGGAGACGTCCAGGAGAAGGTCTGAGAAGCATCACCCCTAAACAATGGCAGAAGTGTCTTGAGAGGACACTTCTACGTGAAGAAGGCTGTGGTGTGGGGCAGATCGCCAAGTTCGTGTTCACATGATTGGGGAGCTTCCTTGTTTTTTGAAGCTGCTTCTTGGCTGACATCACCCCAACGAGGCCAGCAGGCCGGCACAACGCTGTGGAGTGAGGGGCACCTGACACAGACTCCATTGTACTAGGAAGACCCAGTCGTTCTGTGCCAAGCTTTTTTTAATTTTTAAAAAATTTTATCCAGGTGTTTTGAGCTATAACAGACAAATAAAAATTGTATATATTTAAGGTGATGTTTTGGTATGTGTATACACTGTGAAATGAATACTTCAGTCAAGCTAATCAATACATCCATCACCTCACATGGTTGCCATTTGTGTGAATGTGCTGAGAACACCTAAGATCTACTCTCAGCACATTTCGGGTGTACAATGCAGTCTCACCAGCTCTAACCACCACGTGGCACCTGAGTTCCCAGAACTTACTCATCCTGCGTAATTAAAAGCTCTGTAACCTTTCACAAACATTTCCCCATATCCCCTGCCCTACAACCTGCCCCCGCAACCACCACGCTAATCTCTGCTTCCATGAGTTCAACTTTTTTAGATTCTATTTATAAGTGATATGCAGTATTCATTTTTCTGGGGGCAAAAGCTTTCTAGCTGAATCAGACTTGCTCTAAGTGTGTGAATAAAACATCTCCTTCCCCATCCCTGTAATATAGTTTTTATTTTTCTATATTTTATAGATGAAAAACCCTTTCTAATTGCAGGCTTATATGGACAACAATGTCGTAAAATGATGATATCAACACATGTAAATGCTTCTCACTTGTAAAACACTTTCACAAAAACTCGGGTTAAGTTGAGTATGGATTACATTATTATTACTTTACACATTTAAAAACACTGAGGCTCAGAACCCATCGATCCTAAAGCCCCAGGCAGCCAGGATGGGAACCCAGAGCCTTTGACTTCAATCTCCCTGCTCTTTGCAGCATACCAGACTGCCCACCGTGCTGGGTGGGATCCGATCGTGGCACTGAGCCTCCTGGCTGTGTCCAATAATGGCCCCCGCATGGAGTCTCACAGGGCAGGTGGCCGAGCCCCAGGGGCCTTACAGCGCTTTTGTGGCCGCTGAGACTACGTCATGTGTTTGAACCCTCTCTCCCTAAACGCAGCTGCTGCTGTGTGAAGGTTCACCGTTTGCGTCTCTGTAGCTCATCTACAGATCGACACTCAAAGACATGTCCTCCTTTGCTGGGCCTGGACTTGGGGAGGACTTGACCCCTATTTTATCTCCTGAGGGGACCCAGCAGCCTCCTTAAAATAGACAATTCAGATATTTCACCCTTGTAATGTTTTCTTCGTATTCTCTACTCTTCATGGGTACACTTTTTGAGCTCCCCCCAACCCCATTATTACCAGGTAACATCTAGCACAAGGCCACATTGCTTGTTCTACTATAAATTCAAGGCCATCTGGTCAGCAGCTCAGTAGATTTCAACAAATCTAATGCTGTTTAACATTCAGCCAACTTTGCTATATCTCTCGGGGGGTTGACAGATGATTCAGGACAACTGCCTCCCTCCAAAGGCCAGCTTCCTGGCATCTCCCCCTGGAATTCTCTGTGGAAATTAGTCTGGTACCTTACTCAGTGAGACATAGTCCTGGCTTTCTGGTGGAAACACTGTCACTCTCTCATTATAACTCAAGTCCCAAGACTAGAGCTGTCTCCCTTTCATCCCTCTCCTTTGAAAGGGTATTCAGAACCCCTTTGTCATTCATGATGGATCCCGCAGTGTATTCAACAACCCCTCCTAAGGGTTTGGATGCCATGATGGACCATCCCTTTTGACTCAGGTGCAGCTGGAGACCATGGCACAGTCCAACATTTCCAATACTGATGACCAACCAGAAGGTGTTCTCTCCTGAATACAGGAAGAGGGTAGATATCTTCCAAGCTCCCTGAAGAGAGACAACAGAGAAAACTACGTGGCCATATAAGCAGAGCAACAAGGTAAATGCATTTAAGTTTGCAGAGTTTCAATTTTATTCAACGACTTGGAGAAATAAAATGAGATAAGTGTTTAATAATTGTATAAAAATTAACATGGCTATTAAAGAGTATAATGAAAATTCTCGTATGTTTTTAAGATAAGATGAGAGAACTCAAAGGTAGAACAATGGCCTGCTTCAAGCTAGGTCCTTCATTTCCTCAGAACTATGAATTCTTTCTTTTCACTTGCAGGGGTGGAGGCAGTGGGAGCTCTCCAGGTGCACTCAAGGCTCATGCCCTCTCATACTTTGGGGTCCAACCCTGCACTTCCTCCTAAGAAATATTTCACACCACTTGCTGCACCACAATTTATAAGGGAAGAAAGGGCATTGGGTAAATGGCTCAGGAAAGCTCTCCACAGGAAAGACTTCTGTTAGGAAGCCACAGGGTATGGATTTATAGGAAAGGAGCTCCCTAACCCTCTTCCATAAAGGCCTATAAAGAGTCAAGAGCAAGCCAAGAAAATACTCAAGGTTTACAAATAGATCAGCCCAACTCATCAAGAAAGTACGCTTAGGGGTCTGCACTGTTGACATTTCGAGTCAGTCAATTCTTTGTTGGGAGGGCACTCTTTGGGATGTATAACCTTGGACTCCACCAGCTAGGTACCAAGAGAAGCAGATGCCCCATTGTCACAGCCAAAAATATCTCCAGACATTGCCGATGTGCCCAGGGTTAAGAACCACTCAGTTGGGATAAAGGAACTGTAGCTTAGCTAATAACAAAACATTTGTTTTCTTGTAGCATCCTCTGTGGTACTTACATCACCCAGGACTCAGGAAGGTGCCATGGCCATAGGAGGTGGGAACAAATTCAAGCTGCAAGGATTTAGACCCCTGTGCTGCCCACCATCCCCGGGACTAACACTACCTGAACTGAGAACCACGGTGAAAGGCGGGATGCATCAGCGTCACCAGGGCCAGCACAATCCCAGGAGGTGCCACTCACATAGACTGGGGTGTGAATGGTGCGTCCTGGAGTTGTGCCAGGCACTGGCCCCGGATAGCACAGTGTTTCAGCCGCCTATCTCCTGTCTGGTAGAGAGAGTCTTAGGAAGGAGTAAGAATAAAACGACGTAGTAAACACTATATATGGGTCAGGAAATCATGAGTCACGGTCTCAGCTACCAAATGGGATCCCACTTCCAGATGGCATCACAGTCTCAAAAATTAAAACAGAGCTTCAAGTCTAAAAAGTCTTGTAACAAAAATTTATGTTACATTTCTGCTCTGTTGTCAGGATTCTACTGGATGATTTGAAAACTGTGGGGAAACTGTATGGTACAGCGGTATGAGCTTGGGATTCCTCAGGAAAAGATCTAGACTGGACTCATGTTTCTACCACTTAAGAGCCCTGAGTTGGCTTTCTGGGGGCAAATTGGAGAAAATCGCAATTCTCCCTGCCCTGGAGTGTTGTGAGGGTTAACAATGAAGCGAGGCGAGGACTACACGCGTGCACTGGGAAGGGTGGAGCACGACACCCTCGCTGCTCAATCAGACCAACAGCTCATGTCGCTTGGTAGCTCACTAAAAATTTTAGCTTTTTAAAAAAATGTCAAAGACATCTGTTTTCTCAAGGAAACCCATTTTCAACATTTTTGAGAATCCTCTGTTCCATGTAATTTTAAATACTGTTTTTTCATATTTCATATTATTTTATGCTTAGAGGTCATAATGTTTCTCTTAGCTTGATGGCTGGGTATTAAACGAAAATGGCTCTTTATAAAAGCTTTCTTAAAGATTACTTAGAGGAAAGTGTAATTGCCTACCTTTATCCTAAGAATCTTTCTTCTAATTATAAAAGCAATATGTAATCATTTTGAAAACGCCCATTGACATCAATGGATAGATGATCCAGACAAAAAAATCAATGCAGAAACAGTGGCCTTAAATGATACATTAGCCCAAATGGACTTAATTGATATTTTTAGAACATTTAACCCAAAAGCAGAAGAATATACATTTTTCTCAAGTGCACATGGAACAGTTTCCAAGCTAGACAAGTAAAAAGAAAAAACAGATATACTCTAGGTTATAAATATGTGTAATAAGTAGTTAATATATGCAAGTGTGTCTCCTTTCCCACTCATTGAAACACCGCTATCATCCTACGGTGTACGCACACATACACCTGCATTATGTATGCTCCCACCTGTCTCTGGACACTTAGGCCCCAGTCATCTGCCTACTAGACTAAGATGGTATCTAAGAGATTTGGGCCCAGGAACTCATACTCGCTTAGTTTTTCAGCTTTTGTTTCCATTGTACTCAGATGACGTGTTTCCTGCAGTCCTCTCCCAAGAAGCTGCCCACTCCTTAAATCATATTAGCCCTTTACCCTCCAAATAACACATCATATTGCCTCTGCATCCCTCAGCATATCCATTCATTGAGAATGTTCAGAGATGCGCTGAAATGGGCTTCTACCAGATCACAGGAGGCAATAAGTGCATTGCTTCCCGACTCCATGTTCAACAATGTCACATTAATACCTTGAAATTGACTGGGTGAAAGTATTTATACCACAGAAACCAGCAAAAGCGACTAATCTGGACCCTTGTTCCCAGAGAGCCAGGTCAGCAGCATACCGCGGACTAGACTGTCTCTGAAGGCCCCTAGGCCCAGGGCTCCTCAGTATGACTAACTCTAATACAACACAAGGTTAACAGGACCACCAGCTAGACACAGTGGTACTGCATCAACACCCTAATAAAAATGTAGATTGAAAACATGTAACCCAAGGAATTTTGTTCTATAGTCCTTTCTTCTCTTTCTCTCCTTGGTAGCTACAATTCTTGGAGCTTACTAATATAGAAACTATATGCACTAAAATCAGGTGGGAAAAAAAGAGGTTAAAGTACAGCTTTGACCTAGAAGAATGTGACACTTTGGATTGTGATGGGAGAATAAATAACATTTTCTTGTATCAGTCTCTGTCCCAGGAGGACTTGGGTTATTAAATATAAGTGTTTGAACAAATAGTACTTCTGGGAAAACTGGTTCTTGTTCGGCTACTCCCAGGACAAACTGCACGAAGCCTATTAGCCAAACAGCCTGCGCCAGATTAAAACCCTCTTCTGACTCCTCTGGAAAGGCCTGGCTAGGCCTCCTTAGATGCCCCAGTCAGCCTTGTCTGTCTGGAGCACAACACTAAGTAAAAGTGACTCTGTGTGCTGGGCCGATCTGCCAGGGGATCTGAATGCACCCACTGGGCGGAGGGTTCCACCGTGGCGGGCTTGTGGTCTTTCGGTTTCCAGTGGTCTTTACTCAGAAAAGCCCTCTGCTGAGGCCATTTCTTCAACCAGTCTCCTCTGGGCCATGGATGCCCCCAAAGTTTAGCCCTAAAGTCAGAGACTAAATCTAGAAAGAGTCTCAGGGATATTTTGCTCCAATCTTCCTCTTACAGGTGAAGTCCAGAGAAAGAAGGTCACTGGCCCAAAGCAACAGCATAGCTCTCACCGGGGTAGAGCGGGGACTCAGGACTGCTGTGTCCTAGCCCAGGGCTCTCTCCATCCTCTTTCACTGTCTCCCTTGGAGGTGGGAGAGAGAAGTGGCATCCCCGAGGGAAAGGAGACAGCACCTTTATTACCTGTACATGACAGCGGTCACAGGTTTCACGGATCCCTGAATCCATGAGAATGTCAGAGGCCCCCTACTCAGCTAACGAACAGAGATTTCATCGAATTCAATTTGTGATACAACTATTGTATTTAATTGGTTGAGCCATTTATTAAAAATCTTTCTGATGCATTCCCCAAATAATAACTGAATTACAAAGCCACAAAGAGGAGAGAATTTAATCAAAATATTTTAGTGGCTCCTTTTAAAAATAATTCAAGGACAAATAAATAGGAAGCCTTACTTCATTCCCCTAACTGGACAAACTTCTCAATAAATTCTTCCATCATCCTAGTAACAGAAAACAGAGTCTTCTATTGAATTTTTCTTCTTTCTGTTTTCCTTCTTCTATTAAGAAGTATAAAGTTTCTAGACAAAACAGACCTTAAGAAAATCACTGTAGCCTCAAGCTAGCTTTAAAAAGTAAAAATGTTACATTACTTAATGTTCTTGCAAGTTCCTGTGAGAGCACAAATCATAGATTGTAAGAACAGATTTTCATGTGTGGCAATGTAAACATTTCATGAGAAAATAGTGGGTCTATGTATTCGTTTATTTATTGTCTGAATTACATTTGGATGGTTCCTATTGTCTACATAGGATGCGCTGGTTCATTTTTACATTATGTAGAGAATTTCCAAATTACACAGCTAAATGGGATGTGCATCCGAAGTCCCAGAGACTGGCTCCCTTCCCTTGCAGATAAGAAAAGCGACACACAGGAAGGGACTGGGACACACCCAAGGTCATTGAGCTAATTAGCTGCAGAGCTAGAAATAGAATATATGCCTCCCGACTCCCGGGAATGTATGCTGCTGATCATTCTCACAGAGTCTATAAAACGTCTTTTAACATCAATTCCCATGTTTTCATTAAACATATGAAAATTGTAACAGTACTGTTTCTAATAAATGTTTCCTCCTCAGTTACACGCTCTTGGTGTATACATATGTGTAACATCAGAACACTTATGCTTTGTCAATGACTGTCCCCACTGGGCTTTAAAATATCACAGTGCTTGTAGGGCAGAGGGGAGAAGCTCAGGTTTAGGACTCCAAACAGAGTTTGAACCCCGTCTGTTGAGTATGAGAAGAGTGAAGGTGGTTATTTAATCTACTAAAGCCTTTCAGCCCCGACTTCCACATCTACAGATGGGACAATGAAGGACTGCTGAAGGAGGAAAATGAATGCAAAGCCCTGAGACAGGGTCTGGATTTCGGGGGCTGAGGAGAGAAATAACTTTTGACATTTGAAATTCACCGTATTTCTAGTTTTCCTGAACTTACTCATTCATAAAATATTTATTAGGCACCTTCTATAGCTACATCTTGTTCTAGATTCTGGAGGTACAATAGTGAGCCAGATAGATAATACCCTGGGGGCATCAGCCAGCAGGTGCTGATGGCCCTGAGGGGACACGAAATGAAGTTGGTTTTACATGTTTTAGAAGAACTGCCAAGTGGACTCTGCTGCTGCTCAGGGAGTGAACTGCTGCTAAGAAGCATCTAAGCAGCATCGCTGGGACCACTTGCAGAATCCAAAGGCAAACAGGAAGCACGTGCTGCTCCCTCCTCCAACCTTTAGGCCCCCTCTAGTGCCCCCTGTTGACGGAGTCTAACAGAGAGCCCGAGGGCAAAGCAGAAAGGAGATTTGCATCGCCAGCCCCAACATCACAAAGCAAAGCATGA
Source organism: Macrotus californicus (assembly GCA_007922815.1). Lineage (NCBI taxonomy): Eukaryota > Metazoa > Chordata > Mammalia > Chiroptera > Phyllostomidae > Macrotus > Macrotus californicus. Next base: position 12,553 of record VMDR010016318.1, on the reverse strand, counting down.
AGGGTGGGTTTGAATCTTAAAGACAGTATCTTAATAACTGACGTAGCCCCTGAGGAAGCTATGTCACTTGGCTTCTTCTGATCTCAAGGCAAGGTGAGTGGGCCTCGGTCTTTTTCTGCAAATTTGGAAAGAGCACTTTCTAACTAATGCTTAGAATTTTAAACCTTTTATTGCAAAACGCCAACCACTCAAAACAGTGCACACCTGTGTGGTTTTTTTTTATTTTTCCAAGGAAACATCTCTCTATGAGTTTGTTTATTCTGAAGTGTTTTTATATTACAATAAATTGCTAGAATGACACGTGTGGAAAGGAGAAGGAAGTGAGAGATTCAGAAGATAAGAGAGACCTGGGGGGAAAAAATTGGGAAATTTGGGAAATGGCAGCTGAGAAAAACTTTGGGAGAAATAAGTTTTACCAAGAGGAATGCAAACACCAGTCTAATCCATCTCCCTTCAAAATCTACAATAAAAAAATTTGCATCACTCATAAATGTTTTGTGGACTTGGATTTTATTATTACCATTCTCATCATCATTATTAGAATAGGTAATGCATACACTGGTACAGAAGATCAAAAGGACAAAAGAACATATAATAATTGTCTTCCTTCTACCACTACCTCCCAAACAATTAAGAAAAAATACTACGGCAGATGTCTTGTGTCGGGGCCAATTTTCAGGACACAAAACTCATCTGATTAGCAGGAGCAGAATTGTTGTAGGTGTTCCGTTCTGTACCAGATTCATTGGGAAGGTGAACAAAACAGAATCTAGGCTGAGTTTCCAGGAACACCTCCCAAAGCCTCAACACAGAATTAGGCCACCAGTAGAGCATCTGTTCCTCACAGAGTCAGAAAGTACCGACTGCTTAAATGCTCCACATTTGTCACAGTCTTCACCAAGGTGGGGGCCAGACATGGCACCTCCGCTACAATTGCTGTAGGAAAATCAAATGTGCTCTCCTCTCTCTTTGCCAGAACAGATGGCAAAGAGCAGCCTCCAAAACACTGTATTCCACTTTGCCTTCTAAATATTAAATGTCAAACAGAAGTGTGAGTGCAAGAGCATCTGTGCGATGTAGCTGTCAGTCTCCCCGCTTTTGAAAAGAACTGGAATGGGTGCTGAGTGAGCCTCTATACAAGACCTGCCACCGGAGAAATCCTCTGCACAAGAGCAAACATACGAAAGCCTCTAAAAATAAAAACTGTATGGTACTAGCAGACAGTTAGAAAAATAGGGCAAAGCAAAAAAATAAAAAATCAGAATCCAGAAAGACACTCATGGATATATGACCATTTAGTAAAAGATAAATATAGCATTTCAAAGCAGTGGAGAAAATATAACTATAAAGCTACAGCATCCACATACCATGCACAGGAAGAAATTCCAGATGTAGTAAACAGCTAAATGTTAAAAAGTAGAACTACATGATAAGATAATTGCCAATTTGTTACTTATCATCCTAAATGATGGTAAGTAAGTACCAGGAAGCAGGGGACAAAGCTTCGTCTTGATATATCTTCTATGCCTAACTCTGAATCTGGTGCACACCAAGCCTTCAGTAATGGAAGGAAGGAAGGAAGGAAGGAAGGAAGGAAGGAAGGAAGGAAGGAAGGAAGGAAGGAAGGAAGGAAGGAAGGAAGGAAGGTTGGTTATTAGAGCACTAGAGGAAAAGGGGGATCATGTGAGACAAATGAAATCAGAAAAAAAGAAAGCAAGCTCCAGGAATTGCAGAAGTATAGCTGGATTGTGTTACACGGATGTGGGCAGGAAGGTGGCAGGTGACAAATGTTGAAAATAGAAGATGCAAAGCTGTTACTAAGGCTTTGAGTGTCAGGGTAAGAGAGCTGAACTCGTGCTTTAGACAGTGGAAAGCCACTGGAAGTTGAGAAACAGGGAAGGAATGAAATCAGAACTGTGGTTTAAGGATGCTAACTTGACCTCGAGAATATCTTTCTTTTTTGATAATATATTCACTTTCTATCAGAAATTTTCTTTGCCTTAACCCAAAAGAATTGATCATATGGTGGGAATCTGAGCAGCCCTGATAAATACTTCTTTTTCTAAAATAGTTCAAACCATCTTTGGGACATAGAGATGGCCAATAGACATATGAAAAAATGCTAAATGTCACTAATCATCAGAGAGACGCAAATTAAAACCACGATGAGATATCATCCCAAACCTACCAGAATGGCTGCCATCAAATAAACCAACAAACAACCAGTGCTGGCGAGGATGTGGAGAAGAGGAACCCTAGTGCACTGTTGGTGGGAATGCAGACTGGTCCAGCTGCTGTGGAAAGCAGTATGGAGTTACCTCAAAAACTTAAAAATGGAACTGCCTTTTGACAGTGATCCCACTTCTGGGATTATATCCTAGAATCCCAAAACACCAATTTGAAAGAATACATGCACCCCTATGTGCATAGCAGTGTTATTTACAATTGCCAAGATTTGGAAGCAGCCCAAGTGCCCATCAGTAGATGAGTGGATAAAAAGCTATGGTATATTTACACAATGGAACACTACACAGCAGTAAAAAAAAGGAGGAACTCTTACCTTTGGGGACAGCGTGGATGGACCTGGAGATTACTATGCTAAGTGAAATAAGCCAATCAGTGAAAGACAAGTGATCTCACTTATATGCAGAATCTAATGAGCAAAATAAAATGATGAACAAAACAGAAACAAAGTCATGGATACATGAAACAAACTGACAGCTGTCAGAGCAGAGGGAACGGGGGACTGAGAAAAGAAGGTGAAGGGATTGGCCAAAGAATGTGTATGCATAACCCACAGACCACGGACACAGATGACAGTGCAGTGATGGCCTGAAGGAAGGATGGGCGAGCTGGTAGAGATGGGTAAAGGGGAAAAAAATGGGACATTTGTAATTGTGTAAATAATAAAAGTAAAGTTAAAACAAATAAATAAAACAGCTTCAACCTATGTGTGTCTAAGTCAGCCTTGAATAATGTGTTGTTCTGCAGGTTTTTTTTCAAGCAATTAGTCTTTATGCTCCTCCACAAACCTGCAACTGCACTATTTTGATGCAGCACCCTGAAATTAACTCGGAGCCTTCCCCAAGGCCTGGCTGCGGTTACCAGCAAGTACTCACCCAGAGCAGGGAGTGTCACCAGTGACTTGTCTATGAGATTCTCTTATAAGGCAAGACTTGCTGACAGAGGTTCCAGTCTTTTCTTTTCACTAGAAATAATTTTTAAATGATACATTCATCATAAGAGAAACTACCGTTTAATGTTATGAAAAATGTTTTAATACTTGATAAGTAATTAAATACAAGGAATAAATCAATACTAAGAATTACATCACCATCCTTTGACAATCACATATCATTTAATTTGTCTGTCAGAAGCTGGTTCCTATGACAATGAGCATTTTCTAAATCAACAAGCGATCATTTTAGACTATTTTAGATAATAGTTATATCTTCAAATGGTAAGGTTGTACAAGTAAGCATTAAAGTTAAACATGCAAGTTCCATTAATATTTTGTTTTTAATGACACTTACTTTCTCTAATTTCCCAAACTTTTGTTGATCAGAGAAATAAACAGCAAAGAACAGAAATCCGGTAAGACAGTATTGTTGAGCTGTGTGGTAGGAAAGGAGGTCACAGAGACTTCAGGACTGCCCAGAGGGGCTTCTGGGATTATCTTTATAGACACTGTATGTTCAATAATCAATATTTTGGAAAATGAATGGATTATTCATTTTCCTATTGCTTGACATTTTGACAAACCACCCTCTCTTTTCCAAAGTCCATCGCTGGGTCAACTGAGGGGACAAAGGATGCAGCTCCCCCACTCCCCATGCTTTTCTCAGAGTCTGGCTGTCCGGAAAGCACTGTAGCAGTCTGGGAGGTGGCTGGGGGAAGAGACCTGTCCCAGAAAGTGCCAGGATGCCGTTAACGCTACGACCCACGAGCTCACTTGGGGCTTTGCTGGACCTTGGTGTGAACATCTTACTTAAATTACAGAAAGCGTGTCTCCTTCATCTGGTCTGAAGTGATCATTCTTTAAAAATCAATACATAAAATCCTGACAGACCTACCCACAAGCCTGCATAAATCTCTAACCAGTCTGGTTAATTGATATTCACAAACACTATTAAGTTCTCTTGAAAAGAGAGCTCGTTCTGGTCCTGTTGGTTTATTAGGGTCAGGTTTGCACTGGGTATTTGGTTTATCAGCATTTCTACAAATTCTGCTTTCCCACACATTTAATTCATATGCACATAAATATGTATAGGTCATTTTTAAAGATTCATATCTGTAAGAAGGTTGTAAATATTTTTAAAAATATTCCAGTTAATTCTGTATAATTGGAGAGCACATATCTATTATTTAATTTATCCTAAAAAATCTTTAATTCTAATACCTGCTCTAGGTAAGCATTTGCCTTTTTGGGCGGGGGGGGGGGGGCATCCCGGTATTCACTATATAATCAACTAATAACTGCTTTGCTGACATCTTAACTTCCTTCATTTTCATTTTTCAAGCAGACGAATGTTTTGAAACACATACTTTGCTGCTTATTCTTCAGGAAAATATGAAGCAGGTAGGCCTTGCCCTCCCTCTGGGAGAAACATGTGTGTTCCCAGTTTGAATTCAAACAGCAACCAAGTTTTCTTCGCATCTCCATTCCGTCAATATCCTCTGTAAGCTACAGAGGCCTTTGAAACATACATTCTCTTACCAAATGCCCTGCTCCAAGAGAAGGCTTATGAGCTGTAATTCTTGCCTCAGTCAGAGAAAAGCTGTTTATCCCATGGAAGCATTAACAGAATATAGAACCAGATGTCTCTCTTGGTTCCCACAAGGTAATTTCGTTTAATGTAAATTTCTAGATCAGACACCCACGATGTTAAAAACAAACTGTACTCGAGTCAATTTTTTTATCCATCACTTTAGATTACTTGTGCCTAACGTGTCCTCTACTGTACTCTCCTTATGCCAAAGCATCCGAAATGTTTGAATGAAGCGGTTTACAATTTCGATAGGAATGGGTGTTCTAATTCATGCTAAATGCTATCTTACAGTTTGAGAGTTCACACGCCACGCTAAGACTACCCTGCCTGGACTCAGGTCCTCAACAGTCCTCCACAGCATCAGGCAGCTGCTGCAGAGACAGCCTGAAAGGGGATGTGGAACCATATCACCACTGAAGCCTTTTGTTTTCTTGTTTACTGGATTCATTGGAGTGACACTGGTTAATAAAATGAAATCGGTTTCAGGTGTACAATCTTAGAGTACATCATCTGTACACTGTACTGTGTGTTCATTGCCCCAAAGTTGTCTCCTGCCATCGCCACGGCCCCTCCCTTTGCCCTCCTCTACCTCCCCCACCGCCCTTTCCTTCCGGTGATCACCATACTGCTGTCTGTCTATACCACTGCAGCTTTGAACTCACAGCTCTATTCTTCCAGAACGGCTGACACCGTGCTATTGTTAAGCTCACTGCTCACAGAGGCTCCTCCAGTCAGTTGGCTCCTCTTATCTATAGTGTTGATTCTTCCACCACCAGTTTCCTGAGTGTTCCTGTTTGGCCTCAGCAAAATAATGAAGCACTTGGGAGCAAATATACAACCCAATAAACCATACCTGGATGCCAAGATTGCAAATATTTCCATAGCCACTTGAAACTTGTCTTTAGTGCTCAAGTAAGCAGGAACAAAAGAGATTCAGGCAATGAAAAGACCAGCATCCCAAAGGTGATGCATTTTCCTTCATAGTAATTATCAGGCAACCAGCAAGACACAATTGTAAGAAAGCATAGCAAGGACAGGAAGACATCAATTCCAAAGATAGAGCATAAAAATTCTATAGAGCCTTCATCACATTCCAGAATAAGCTTTACACTTTGACCTTCCATGTGCTTGTACACCCTTGGCGATTTCAATATTAAGTAGGCTGTGCATACGCCAATCTCAACTGGCACAGGGATGAGCACAATGATTTTCCGACAAAGGGGGTGGATGGATATAAGTCAGGTTTCAGATTTGGAAATTCTATAGGCTAAAAACAGTGAACTAGTCTTTCCAAGAATGCAAGACAGGCACAAAGAAAAGCCCAGAGCCAGAGTGACCTGGTGGGCCATGCAGGACCAGTTGTGTGCCTCGGAATGACAAGCATGGAACACAGCAGCATGATGACAAGAGAAACCTGAATGAGAAAGCTCAGCTCCCATCATTGACATTCACCGGCAGAGTGTGCCTGTACATCACATACACGGTTGTGACAGCCAAGACCACAAGTGTCCCAAAGATGGAGAGAACGACAAGAGCAAACCCCAGGGCCTCATCATAAGCGAGGGACTCCACTTCTTTCAGCACACATTCGCTCTTTTGTTCTTTTGACCAATAGTCTTCACCGCACTGATTACACTCCCTTTGACCTAAGGAACAAAACACAGAGGACTGACTGCAAGGAAATCCAACCAACCCCCTTCGGTGCTGAATAGCCCCGAGCAGCCAAAGGCCTGGTGAGATCCTTTTACTCAGACTACATAATCTCTCCGAAAATGCAGTGAGAAAATGGTCTGGAGTGTGCAGCTAACATTATATATTGAGAACTATTTTCACTCTTGGAAATTCAGTCTCCCTTCTTTGTTTCAGCCTTCCCTGCATGGGCTTTGGGCAGAGTGATACCTCTTTTTTCCTCTTCCAATTATCTAATTGTGTGTATTCTCATAAACCCCAGAACAATTCACAAAGAATGTCCCATGTATGAGAAAATTAAAGCCGTTGATGTGAAACAATCAAAGGGATTCTGACACGGATAAGACTGATTGAAATATAAGCATTTTCAATCTTCCATTCAACATCGCCCCTACCTACGGAAGAGAATTTGGTCTTTGCCCCCTCTGCTCTGCCCCCCAGATGCACCCTCTGGATGTAGATTAGAGAGAAGAAGTAGCGAAGTCCTGAGAATAAGAAGGGAAACAAAAATAACAACCATGTTGATAAGATTGAGGAAATGTTTGGGGCATTTAGCTGGGCAAAGGATCTAAGGGAGAACATTGCGACATATGAAAAATTCTTTGAGATAAATTTGTGGTAGATTATGAAACAGACCTCTTTCGCATTCTTTGAAAGATGCAGATACGGACTGGAATTCCCTCAAATCCCTCTGACTGCTGGACTGGACTTCTCCTCATGTGACTGTGCCGAGACTGGGCCACATGGGGTCCAAAGAGTTATTCAGATGACATTGTGCTTATTTTCCCTTTGGAGAAATTTTAATTTTAAAAAATGTTCTTTTAAACAAGTGTCTATTGAGTGTCTTTTGACAAAAAGGCAAGTATAATTTGTATTATCTTTAACAAAAGGTAGAGATTAAAATAAACCTACTCCAACACGCTTCATAAGGCTAAATATACCATTCCCAGCTAAAATTCTGATCATGAAGAGCAGCTACTCAGCAGGTGCAGTGAAGAAGTCACAGGGCAATAGTTACAGAATTCATCTGTCCCACAAACCTGAGTAGTGATGGCTTTAGGGATAGAATTCTTGTTTTGTTTTAGAATTCTTTTTTTTTAAGATTTTTATTTATTCATTTTTAGAGAGAGAGAGAGAAACATCAATGTGTGGTTGCCTCTCACGTGCCCCCCACTGGGGACCTGGCCCGAAACCCAGGCATGTGCCCTGACTGGGAATCGAACCAGCGACCCCTTGGTTCACAGCCCGCGCTCAATCCACTGAGCTACACCAGCCAGGGCTGTTTTAGAATTCTTGATCTTATAGTTCCAAATTAGAAATAATTTAGTAAAACATAGAACTGAAATTCATTTATGTTCCATCTACTATTTTTGATAATTAATGTTTAATATATTTCAGAAATCAAAATAATTTTAAATGCTTTCTATGAATTCATTTATTCATAGTTCACATTTTTAAAAAAATTTCCTCTCACCCTGGCTGGTGTGGCTCAGTGGATTGAGTGCTGGCCTGTGAACCCAAGGGTTGCTGGTTCAACTACCAGTCAGGGAACTTGCCTGGGTTGAGGGCCAGGTCCCCAGTAGGGGGCGCATGAGAGGCAGCTACGCAGTGATGTTTCTCTCCTCTTTCTCTTCCCTTCACCTGTGGAGGATGGTGAAGGCTGATGTCAAAGCTCAGGTCAAGTGCGTCAAAGCTCAGGTCAAATGCCAGCAAAGCCACGCTTGACTGCTTGCATCTGCAAAGCACAGCGGGTCGGCAACTGATGGCAGCCAGAACCCGCGGGGGTTGAGAAGGAAATAGATAACCGCAAGCTTCAGCCGAATGCGTCTGTAACCTTTGCAGAAGAAATATTTATCGTTTAGATAGCCTGGGAACGGGACAATCTTTGCCCGCAGCGTTTCCCAGAGTCTGCAAAACTTCCTTGAGCTTTTTGTAACCAACCCCCATAAAATAAACGCGGAGACCATGTTCAGGGTCATTTTCTCTCCATCCAAGGACAATGTTCCACCTGGCCCCCGCTTTTCCTTAAACTGTGCTATGTTGAGTCTTTCTTAATCTCCCACTGAACCTCACTCAGGGACCTCCACTCTGCCCTGGTCGAGGAATTCCCTCTCTCCAAAAATAAATAATTTTTTTTAATTGTAAAACAAAAATGTCCTCTCAAATTCGTGGATGCAGGTCTTTTTCCCAACTGTAACAACTTTAGAACTAAAACCCAATATTATATTTTTTCACACCACACGGAGCATCCAATAGTCTGATGGGCTATAATGGTTTTTGTTACAAGTTGTTCATTCCTATTTTCATAGCAGCTTCCCACGAATCTTTTGCCAAAACATGTTTAATCGAATTGCATTTTTATATCAATGAAAAAAATGACCATGCGTACCCGGTCCCCGTGACACGTGTCCATCAGCACGTGGGACGCAATCACAGCACCGTACTGGTTCCCGTGAACGAACCCCCTTGGGGTCCCCAGACAGCGCACGGCGGTGCGCAGGGGACTGGGAAGCTGGCGAAGACACACACGGCGCATGTATTCGTCACCACGACTTGTGAAGCTGAGAGCTCACATCTGGAGCTCTGTGGAAGTCTCGTGATATCTTGGGAAACCCAGGACAGCTGGACAAGGACTGTAGATAAAGAGGGTGACACAACATGAAGTGCCTAAGGAGGAATTTTGCTAGAAGTCAGTCATGTGGTTGGACAGGCCAAGCCACTCCTAAAGCTAGCTCTTTACAACTTTAGGGACTCAGACTAGACGCCATGCCCCTGGACTCTGGGGAGGGGCAATTTGACAAATGTATTCCTTGTTGGGAGGGGCCTGTGACCCCCAAATTATCTTGAGAGCCTGAAAAAGATTTCTTCTCACAACATGGTCCCAGTGTAATCTGAAAGCCAAGGATGTGTCATAGCAGAAGAGAAAAATGAAAGAACTGTTCCGTGGGAATAACTGGTACACCAAACGGGAAGAGCGCACAAGGCACAGCACTGGGCTGTTTTCTAACAAAACATGTAGACACCTCAATGGCACACACAGGCTCCCTCTACATTCCACAAGGATGTGCACCTGGCGACCTGGTGCAAATGCAATGTTTATAAACCCATTTATTGTGTGATATAAATGAAGGGCTTCCCATTTAAAGGGGAGATAAGATGTCTTTTCTTTTTATTTATTTCTATTGAATTTATGGGGGTCACATTGGTTAATAAAAGTATGTCGGTTTCAGAGCTCACTTCTATAATCTATCATCCGTATGTTAGCAAAGATTCATTTTGGAAAGTGAATAATCACATTTATATTTATTTTGGAAATCAGAATTTTCTTATGTGAAATCTGAATTAGGTAATGATAGGTATTAGAAATCTCTGAGTTCAGTTATGGTACTAACATTACTGAAATGTATATTAGTACTATACACAATAGATAGGCTTCTTATAACGTGTGTGTGTGTGTGTGTGTGTGTGTGTGTGTCTCCACAGAACGAACCGGATTTCCTCTCCCCTGACCCAGTCTTCTGAAAAGAGAGCTCAGCATACTTTTCTTTGAAAACCACCATGAACAAGGAGCCGAGACCTTTTATTTCATTTCTCAGTATCCCTTCCCTTCTCCACTCTCACCATCTAGTTTTCAACCTAAACCAGGTCATGACTCTCCTCTGGCAAGAGTCTCCTGTGGTCCCCCTTTTCACTCAGCGCAAAAGCCCAAGCCCTTTACTATCCAATAAGGCCCTGTGTGACCCGCCTCTCCCTCTTCTACTCCTCCCCCTCTCTGTCACTCTTTCCAGCCACCCTGACTTATTTGATGTTCTTCCAAGAAGCCAAGCACGCCCCTGCCCTCCAGACTTAGAAGCTGCTGTGCCCTCTGCCTGACATGCTCTTGCCTTGCCGAGATAATGCAGGGATTCACGTCCTCAAAACTTTTATTTGAATGTGCCCCCAGGAGGCCTTTTTTCACCACATTATGTAAAATTACAACACTCACATCAGTACTCTCTAGCCTTAGCCCCTGCTATTTTTTTCTCTGTAACATCATCACCCTTTAAGATAATATATCATTTATCTACTTATCTTGTTTATTGCCTATTTTCTCCTACTCAAATGTAGCTCCATTAGGCCAGGGTTTGTTCTGGTTTGTACAGACGCACTCCCAGTTCCTAGAACTGTGTCGAGCACATGTGATATTGTACTGAATAAGTATTTGCTCCCTTACTTCATCAGTTAGGTTGTCAGTGCTATGAGGGCAGCGGGTTTTTCTGCAATGCTGAACACAGAGGTGCACTCACAGTACACGCTTCGCAAGTTGGTGTTGAACTACATTTGAACCAATTTGATTATGCAAATATATCCCCAATGTTAATAAAGAAGATGAGAAAAATAATATTACTATGCTTTAATGAAGTAATATTAAAACAGAAATCTATTACTACGTTTTATTATTTTTCCATCAATTTTTAGTAGAAGGAGCATTCCATGAATTTTTATATATACAAGGGGTAACAGCTTCTGTTTTTTTTTAATGCAAAACAGTATATTGAGTATCTCCTATATGTCTAGCATTAGGAACACAGAAGTGAAGTCTCAGGCGCTCCACTCAGCGAGAGAGCTCTGGGCCACAGAAGATGGTTTACAGTCTGGGCCCAGGGCAGCTCTGTCTTTCTGCAGCGACAGAAGTTGTATGTATTTGTGCTTCCTGCTGTGGTAGCCCCTAGCCCCATATGGCTGCTGAGCACTGGAAACGCAGCTAAGGTGACTAAGGAACTATACTTTGCATTTTATTTCATTTTAATTAATTTAAATTTTAAAAGCTACATGTAACTAGGGGTTACTATATTGGACAGCAGCTCTAGGTCAAAGAAATAAAATGTCCCTACAGTGGCAAACACTAAGGTTTTTATTTTTATATTCTGTCATAAGGTATTCAAGTGCTGCTTAAGAGCAGGCCAAGAAAAAACCAGTGTGTATGCATGCATGTGGTGTGTGCTTTTGTGAGCATGTGTGAGTTTATCTATGTTTAGCTACCCATGGAAAGCAAAAAGAAAAAAGAAAATTAAGAGTTCAAAACAAAGTTCTCCTAGGTGTCTGGCACAGCACAGCAGCTCAGAAACCCTAATTCTCTGGCTGCTTGTCTGTAGATCCTTTCCCAGCATGATTTGAAAGACTGGAGGTCTCAGCCCTCAAGTCAAAAGGGCCACCACACAAGAAGAGGGGAGATAAATAAAAACCAAGATGGTTAAAAGACACACGCTCCTAAAAAAAAGTCTTTAGGCAGCAAATTTAAAACTGGCTGTCCTGACACTCACTTTCAGCTAGTGCTCACCCTCAAGAGTGTGCTCTCTCTCTCTCTCTCTCACTGGTTCCTTTATTCTGAGATTCACGTGGAAGATTAAGTTACCAATGTTTTTCCACCACCCTATCATCTTACTGTAACCTACAGGTCACTGTGTAGTAAACACTAAACTAGAATATCAAAAGCACTATAGTCCTACTCTCCTACAACTAGTATTTCATTAAGGGTAAAAAGTTCAGCTGTCTGGCTTCTTCTTAACTTCTGGTTAGTGATGGGGCTTTTTCCTAACTTTCCCCAACACAACTCTGAGCGTTGCTTTTACATTGTATACCGAGGGGACCCCCATCTCTAGCGCACCAGCCACCTCTCAATCCTACGTATCAAGATCTGCTTGTGCAAAATAAACAAACAAAATAGAAACAAACTCACAGAGAACAGACTGATGATTGCCAGAGGGAAGGGGGATTGGAGGACTGAGCGAAAAAGGTGAATAGATTAAAAAGCACGAACTGGCAGCTGAGCTGCAAAAGAGCCACAGGGATGTTCAGTGCAGCCGGGGGAACATAGTGTAATAACTATGTATGGTGCCAGGCAGGTACTCGAATATCGAGGGGGAGTCACTTTGTAAAGGATGTGATTGTCTAACCACTATATTGAACACCTGAAACTAATACAGAGAAATATTGAATGTCAACTGTAATTGAAAAATAATTTTTTAAAAAAGAAAGCTCTCCTGTTAGTATAAGAAGGGAAGAAATAAAATTATAAAAATAGCTTATGAATGTCTAATCATCATGTTGTGTAC
>VMDR010016317.1:0-21303 GCA_007922815.1 Macrotus californicus | reverse complement strand
GACTTGGAATACTTCTTGCCAGCCCCTTCTTGCCTGTAAGGTTTCTTTTGAGAAATCAGCTGACAGTCTGATGGGCACTCCTTTGTAGGTTACTGTCTCCTTTTCTCTTGCTGCTTTTAAGATTCTCTCTTTATCTTTCATCTTGGCTAATGTAATTATGATGTGCCTTGGTGTGTTCCTCCTTGGGTCCAACTTCTTTAGGACTCTCTGAGCTTCCTGGACTCCCTGGAAGTCTATTTCATTTGCCAGATTGGGGAAGTTCTCCTTCATTATTTGTTCAAATAAGTTTTCAATTTATTTCTGTTCCTCTTCTCCTTCTGGCACCCCTATGATTCAGATGTTGGAATGTTTAAAGACATCCTGGAGGTTCCTAAGCCTCTCCTCATTTTTTTGAATTCTCGTTTCTTCATTGTGTTGTGCTTGAATGTTTCTTTCTTTCTTCTGGTCCACATCATTGATTTGAGTCCTGTTTTTCTTCCCATCACTGTTGGTTCCCTGTACATTTTCCTTCATTTCACTTAGCATATCCTTCATTTGTTCATCTAATTTGTGACCAAATTCAAGCAAGTCTGTGAGCATCCTGATCACCAGTGTTTTGAACTGTGCATCTGATAGGTTGGCTATCTCTTTGTCGCTTAGTTGTGCTTTTTCTGGAACTTTGATCTCTTCTTTCATTCCGGTCATTTTTGTTGTCTTGGCATGCCTGTTATGTAGTAAGGGGTGGAGCCTTAGGTGTTCACCAGGGTGAGGCAACCAGGTTGCTGTGTTGTGACGCTGTACGTGGGGGGAGGGTCTGAGAGGGAACAATGCTGCTTGCTCTGCTCTGCCGGTTTTTAGTGACTTTCTGAGCTACCCACAGTCAAATTGGGCCCTTCTGGTGCTGATTCCTGGGTGGGTGGGCTTGTATAAGTTCTAGGACCCTGTGGGTCTGTCCAATGAGCTCTCCTGTGGGGCTGGGAGTTTCTCCTGCTGCCGCCATCTCAACCCCCACAGGAGTTTTCAATCAGAGGCTTTGAGTCTTTATTTCCCTGTGCTGGAACTCTGGATTTCGGGGTCTGTCTTGTTCCCCAGTTGTTCCTCCCAGTTTATCTGCACGTGGGTGTGGGACGGCCGGATCCTCCAGCAGCCACCTCGCCCGGTCTGCTGGCCACGCCTTGTCCGCCCTGGTCCACCCGCTGCTGCCCTGTCGTGAGTCCTCTCTCCCTGGCTGCCCGTCTCCGCCCCTCCTACTGGTCTGGATGAATGTTTCTTCTTTAATTCTTTGGTTGTCGGACTTCCATACAGTTCGATTTTCTGTCAGTTCTGGTTGATTTTTGTTCTAAAATTTGTTGTTGTCCTTCTTTTGGTTGTGCGAGGAGTCACAGTGTGTCTACCTACGCCTCCATCTTGGCCAGAAGTCAGGAACTGACTTTTAAACAGACATGTTTTGAGTGTGGAATGAGTTGCCTGTGAGTAGTGAGCATTTGATCAGAAGATGAACTCTCACTTTACCTCCTGGTGAGAACACGGTCAGGAGGAACAAATCAAGCAGCACACGTAAAACACTGTGATTTGCTGTATGTCATTCCATTGCTATTAATGTGAGGCCTAGTGGTAAATTCAGTGACCACTTAACACAGGTATAATTGATCTGGATCAATGGTAGGTCCTTTCAGTCCTCTAATTCACTCCTTTCTTGGGACTATTGCCTAATTGGCCAACACTGGACTCTGTGCTCTTCTTTAAGGATGTGACACGTGAGAGCCTTTCCTGTCTTTTCCCTGACTCTGACTCTGTGAACATTGACTTCCCACAGTGCATTCACCTTTCTGCACCCGATGAACTTGTCACATAGGCATCATCTGTCTCTTAGCATGACGAGCGCTGGAGGAGTGGCAATGCTGCCCCATCTCGGGGCTTCACGTGTCAATTCAGTCTCCTTGAGATTCTCTCACACAGTGGTTTCTGAGGTTTCTCCTGCTCTTCTTTCTGTGTCTGACCTCAGGCTCTCCCAACATCTGGTCCTCAACTACAGGGGTTTTTGAGGGATCCATCCCAGGGTCCGTACTCTGCTCTCTCCTCTATTATCTAGGCCCTGCTTTCCATTCTCACATCTTTTCTCTCCAGCTCAGTTTTCCCCTTGAGCTGCCTCCCTGCTGTTCTCACCAATGTGTGACAGGCTCCTCTCAACCAGCATTGCAAACCTGAATTCCTTGTCCCCAAACCTGTTCAACCATGAGGAGTGCCATTATCTGTTCAGCTTGGGATGCATTCACTGATCGTTTCTGTCCTAAGCACGATGGCTCATTCACCCAGTACTGGAGCAGGTTACTTTTTCTTTTAAAATGAACCTTAAAGGATTGTTTATATCATCTGGCACTTGGTATTCTGGGTCATTCCTTTTCAGATAATCACCGACTCTGTGTTCAGGTTGCCTCTTGTATAGTGATTATCAAAAAGCACATCCTGAAGCCATTATTGATTGAGATTGTTTCAGGCTTGTGTGTTTCCTGCAAACAGTATTTTGGTGTTGCTGATAAAGTGATTGGGAGAGTTCTTTGCAATGCCAGTCTGGGTGGAGCCAAGGAGAAGGTGACTCCCTCCTTGGTGCCTGGTGGTTTTGGAAACAAAACTTTACCCTGTGTCTAGGCATACATAGTAGTTCAACTTCCACAACTGAAAGGTCAGGAAATTGAAGCCTGAGAAGGTTTCAGTGCCCTCTGAAGGGTGTGTCTTTTGTGTGTAAACATTTGAGTTGTACACTAGCTCTTCACATCTGAGTTTTACTTTTTCTAAAAATAGAAGAACCTGGATGTGTCAGAGCTTCAGTTTTTCTTGTCTGTAGAATGGAGATGCAATAGTCTTTAGTGGGATTAAGCGACACAGTGTGTTCTGAGCCCTGAGTGCAGTCCTGGGATGTCATGATCTGTGTGTGTGTGTGCGTGTGTGCGCGCGTGCGCGCACATGTCTAAGGTGGTGACATCATGTATGAGGCATCAGTGGACTGCTGGCCTGCCTGCTGGTGCCTGACTGGCATTTGGGTGGATCCATGACTCCTTCAAGGGTGGTCTCAGTTTCTGCTCTCTCCCTTGGGGGTTCTGGGAGACTCCTGGAGTGGTCAAACTATTCTTAAACTCTGCCTCTCTCCCCCTTTTCAGATGAGCATGTTCAGATTCTTGCTCAAAAAAATAGACATTTATCACACAAAGGCCTAGACTCACAGGAGTGTCCCATCTTTTGGTGTTTCTGGGCCATGCTGGAAGAAGAGTTATCTTGGGCCACACATTAAATACACAAACACTAACGAAAACTGATGAGCAAAAAAGGGTTTTGAGTAAATTTACTATTTCATGTTGGGCCACATTCAAAGCCATCCTGGGTGGCAAGTGGCCCATGGGCCGTGGGTGGGGCACCCCTGGTAGAGTTTCCTGGCAGAGTGAAACACAGGTAGTTTTTCAAGTGATGAAGGCAGATAACAGCTGGTGTGGTATGTGCTGTGGGCAGCAGGGCCTTAAGGAAGGTGTGGTCTCCCATCTGCCCCGACCCAGGGACTCCACTCAGAGTCCTGCAGGGCAGAGGTGGGCAGCTCTAAACTGTCATTCAGCCTCAGACCCTCTCCTTCCTAGGTTGTGTGGATCCTGAGAAACAAGATACCTATTAAGAAGAGCTCCTGGTGGCTAACGGGGGTCAAATTAAAAAAAAAAAAAAGACACCTAGCAGCCGTTTCTACACAGGGGCCTGTCATGCAGACAGCATTTTGGGGAGAAGCCTGCCCTGGGCTGCTGCTTGCATGCTGTTTCTGCCAGCTGAGCCAGCCCTTACAGAGGAGTTCCTGGACTCCTGCTTCTACCAGTAGGACTGAGGCTTTCTCCAACCAATTGGAGCTGCTCAGCTATACCTCCATCAACTTCTTCACTGACCAATCAGAGTGGCTCATTTCTGACCATTCAGGACAGTGACTTTTGGACCAATCAAATGGTGAGAATTTGGAACCCTTATTTGCATGAGGACAGAGCAATTAGGGACCAATGACGGGGACTTCTTTCTATATAAGTTAGCTCCCCTCTGGCTCTGGGAATGCATGTTCCCTTTCCACTGAAGACTATTGAAACACAAGATGCCTTGCTGGAGCACAGTGAAGCAGATCACTGCAAGGCAGAGCAGACTGGCAGAGAACAGAACAGAACAGACCAGCAAGGGGCAGGCAGAGCACAGCTGTCTAGCCAGAGAGGGGCCCAGCCCCAGGGCTGCCTCACAGCCTTGCTTTATCACAGTTGAGCTGTGTTGCACCGAGTAAGGTTTCTTTCACTGCACCCCAAGTTTGTTGATTCCTGTTGACGTTGAACTGGTGCCAATAACTATTTGTGCACATCTGCCCAACCCTGGTATGCTCAGGTGCCTTCAGAAGCAAGCAGGTCCCCTTCAGCTCCCAGCTCACACTGGGAGAGACCCCTCCCACCACCTACTGGCTTCTTTTCTGTCTTTGTTCTTCACTTTCTGGTTGGAGTTTGCTGAGTTGGAGAATTGTGCCACATTCAAGAAAATATTTAAAAAAAAAAAGTATTCATCACCAAGCCAAATGAGGCAGATGACTGGTTGTCCAGACACTTGAGCAAAAGTTGATGTTTGTCATCAAGGCATGGCCCCGGGGATACAATGGCTTCATCAGACAATGGTGAGTGTAAGAAAATATTTACATTCTCCATTTATTTCCATTTGGAAAACATGAAGAGAATCTTAGATGTCTGTGAATAATAAAGTATAGCCATATTGTATTTGCCCCAGTACGTGATTAAAATATGCAACCTATGTTTCAGTAGTTTTCGTGCTTCCATTTCCTTTGTTTGGGGCTGAGGTAGGCCATTGAACTGATAAGATGTGATCAGAGATTATGTTCCTGGTAGACAGTTTGGATTGCATCTGGATTCTTTTCCTGATTGCTCAAAGTTCTTTCCTGTTGGTGATTTGAAGGGTGATAATTTTTTTGTATATTGACCAGAATAATTTGCCAGGGTTATATCGTCAGGTAAATGGTTCTTTCTGAATTGAGGTGAATAGAATCCCATGTAAGACAAGTTCAATAAGTGCCTTTTTTAAAACAACAAATGATTGGATTGTTAGTGCTTCAGAGATGAGTGAAAACAGCTGTGTTTGTTTTCTTTGGGAACTTCAATACGAAGTCTTGTTTTAAATCCTTGGGCTGAAGAGACAGATTAATTTAATTAAATAGAGAGAGGACATCGCACTTACTTGAGTCACAAAGCAGGTTGAGAAGTGCAGCATAGCTTGTTGCCATGGACTTTGTCCACCTGCACTCTGCATCCCTCTCCCCACCTGTGGATGGCAGAGAAGCCCATGCAGAGGCCCTGTACAGGACAGCCAAGGTCACTCATAGTTAATGTTAGTTCACTAGGCAAGGCTCTAGGTGGCAAAGACATGTCCTCGATAGGAAGTGAGGAACTTAATACATTTTACATGTCTAGAAGTTGATGTTGTGATTTTAGATGATTAAATTGACACATTAAGAATTTTGTGATAAACCTGTATACCACGGTAGGAGAAATGGGGTGACAGTGTCTCATAATTTAAAAGAATTCTTGCGCCCCTGGAAGTGGCCAAATCACTCGTTAGTGTAGCAGTGGGCTGTTGATCTGCTCTTAGTCATTGTCCCCACTAGCTCCGCTCAGCCTGGCTCTGTGCCCTTGTGCTTGGCCAACAGTGGCCTGGCCCTAGTGGTCGTGAGCATGTTCATGCCATTCTATGGGTGGTTTTTATTCCCGCCGTCCCTGGGGTGGCTGTTTTGTACACTTAACCCAGTAGTGTTGCCAGAGTTTTACATTCCCACAGTGATTTTAACTTCAGAAGAGGACAGGCCATGTCTCTGCATCCTTGAAATGCACCTCTCAGTAGTTTTCCTGGTGTTTGAAAATGTCAGCATGATGACTCACATTTTGGGTTACTCCTCCTTTGCTGAAATGAAGATGATGATTGGAGTGCTTACTGCATTCTTAGTGTTTGCTCAGATTAATTCATGTCATCCTCACAACAACCCTAGAAGTAGGTATGGCCATCATTTGCGCCCTGCAGGTGAAGATACAGAGAGGTTTCCTATCTTACGTGAGGTTGCACAGCACTAAGAGGTAGAGCCAGAATTCGAACCCGAGGAGCGAGGCATCAGTGTCTGCTCTTCAGCACCATGCTGGACCACCCTATATAAGTTCAAGTGTATGGGAGGTAAAGGTGTGTAGGACCAGCTACTCAGACTTTAATTTAGGAACACATTTGTGTTTCACATTTCCAGCAACTGCTAAAACAAATCGATTTTCCCCTGTCCTCAGTCAAGTCACAAGACAACTCACGCTCTGAGCAAGACTTTAAGTTGGATAGAGAACCCTGTGGCGTTACTAGAGGAGGTCTGGATTCCCTGCCTAATAGAGAAGCCCTTACAAGACTCAGAGGTGAGCGCATTCCTCTCGGGCACGCTTGTGAGGATTTAGGGGCGCGTGGGAGAAAGAAAGTCCCTGGTAAATATTGTTTGCAATATTGCACCTACTAATTTTGCATGTCTGAATTTGTAGCTATTGGACCAGAGTTTAGTTACATTTTTAGTAAATGTGTGATTTTGTGGGTATGCTTATTTTCCAGTTTATAACATAAAAGAATGCTATCACTGGGTGGAAACTTAATAAAAGCCACTCGGCTGCTTCCCCTGGTATGGATCCAGGACACTGGTCTGCCTCCCAGAGGCTGAGCTGGCCCTCCTCCTGGCACCCTCCTCCCCGTGAGCACCAGCTCAGCCTCGCAGGTGACTTCAGTATTGATCCAGTGCTGTGTCCACACACTGCTGTCCCTGCACTGCTCACTCCATCTTCCTCATTACAACAGACTATTTCCAAGGGCATTTTTGCCTTTTCCTGTCTTAGGTTGACATTTTAAAATCTACTTGAAATTTCAGTGGTTGCCCAATTTAAAAAAATGCATCATTGTGATTTAACTCATCTTTAGACTCATTAGTGCATTTTTTTGTTATAGAGTGTAAAATACAACCATAGAGCTTTAAAAAATAATGATGCTCAGAAAAAGCGACCGTGGTGCTTCAGGCCACACACGGGAGAGCATGTGTACACGTGTGCACACATAGCCTGTGTGTGCTGCACACACATGCACACATCCCGATGAGGCTTGCCTCACACTTTTCTCTGAGCCCTCTTCCTGCACGTGACAAGGGTGTAGTTCCAAGGTCATTCATCGCAGATCTGGGTGCCCTTTCTGTGCTGGGCTCTCCTGGTTTGCTCAGAACTTCAGTGAATGTTAAATCTTTCCGTGTCATACCTCTCTCGATTCTTGTGGCCCCTCCATGAAGCCTGTCTTTTCAGGGATCTGGCCCATTGTAGCGAAAGGGACCCCTTCTCTCTGCTCACCTCCCTAGGTGGAGATTGTGTTCCCCTGAGGGCAGTGCACGACCTCTGCCTGCAGGTGCTCCCCACCGGCTCTAGGGGTCTGAGGAACAGTCAGCACATGAGTTGCCATAGTGCAAGGCCCTTCTGAGAGCGAACCCTGCTCCTGGGCCAGGAGGACTTCCCTGTTAACATCACAGAGCCCCCACCTGCCACCAAATGACTTCTGTGTTCTTTTCCGTGTAAGATCTGTAAGCAGAACAGAAAAACTATCTGATGTGGAGCCTGGTTTTCAATGTCCTTTGCTCTCACTGTTCGGGTGAATGGCTAGGTCTGGAGAAATAGAACCCCTGTTGTCATGCTGCACTGGGGAGGGAGAGTCAGGTGGTTCTTTCTTCTCTCAGACAAGTCTGTGTGCAGAGAGGGAAGTTATTCTTGCCGTGGGTAGTCTAGGGAACAACTAATATAAAGGGGATGCCCAAACAACTCACGATTATCTTCTGGAGGGTGAGCCCCTTGTAGTACAGTCCTCCCCTGCTAGGTGAGTGTTCCAGGAACCCATCTGTACAAGTGTGCCAGCTGGCATTGTTGTGAGAGGCTGCATTCAGTTTCAGTGAATTTATTTCGAAGACTCAACATGTTTGTCCATTTCATGATGGGTGACTTAGAGCACCTGCCCACACTGTGCGGGCGTTCAGCAGTTTTTGACCAAAAAAGTGTGACTCATGCCCCACCCTCCCTATTCACCCCACCTCACCCTGAGTGACTTTTTTTTGTCTCCCCAATGACAAAAGTCCTCTAAGGGATGTTTTGTGGATGTGGAAGAGGTTAAACAAAAAATAGGAGAAGCACTAAAAGGCATCAAAATCGATGACTTCAGAAACTGTTTTGAGCAGTGTAAAAAAAATGTCTCAATAGATGTATTGCATCAGATGGAGAGTACTTTGAAGGTGACTGAAGTTTAAACATATAAAAATACATACACAATTTTTTATAAATAAATTCCAGGTTTTGGGGGGGCTCCCCTCATATGCACAGTGCTGCGGTCTGCTTGAGTTGTTCACCATCATGTCACATGGTGCTGCTGTCAGTGTGACTTTTCTGACGTCCTGAGAAAGCATCATTGCAAAAGCAACATTTGCAATTGAGTTACTTATGGACTTCCATGAATAGAATGGAAATAATTCCTGTTTTCTAGGTTGCTTCTTTAAGTGCAATTGGAAGGGACAGCTGTTTGCTTTTCTGGGGCATTGTACAACACCTGGCATTTATTCTAGCATTTTTTTAAATAAAGGAATCTGAAAATGTTATGTGATCTCTTCACTCTGAAAAATAGAAGCTTCTCTTGATGAATGGAGGCAGCTTTATTCCAGTGCCTGCCAAGTTCCCTCAAGGCTGGGTGTGAAGGAAAAATGTAGGTGGTAACTCTAACAGAGATCTGCATGCTCCCCCTGGAACCTGCTGGAGGCTCACAGGTTGGGAGGAGATGTCCCCAGTAGCAGAGGCTTCTACCGGACTCTGTGACCTCATTGACAGTGTTGTGTTTCTTCTGGGACGGAAAGTCCTGCTTACGATCTTCCACAGTAGTAGGGAAGCCTCAAGTGTTTTAAGAAGGACATGGTGTGAGGTCTGGCCGGGAGCCACCTGGAGATAGCTACCTGTTCTGGAAGAGCAGCAGCAACTGTTGCTTTTGCTCCTCAGGCTTTACCTGCTACCTCACCACCCAGCAGATGGCGAACCTGTGTGTTCAGTGCTCTGCACTGTCTATGTCATACTTCGTGGAGAGAAATGATCATCTCAATCAGAATTTCTCCCAAAGAGTTTTATTTAGCAAAATAAAAAGCCATGTTATTTATGTTAGTATTCTCTTGTTGGTTTTTTTATACTCTCCCACCAAATGACTTCTTTGGCTTAGCACAAATATATACCAATTTGATGTCTTATTTATTAAACAAAGTTGAAATTAAAAGCCTGTAAAACCAGTTTTTACAATTGCATCACTATCTGCTAGCTATCTGGAGCTTCTAACAGTTCTGTGTTTTATGAAGTCCCCAAGAGTTGATACCCGCTTTGCAACACTGGCCAGAGTTCTGAAGCTGACAGTGACAAAGGTCACAGTGCGAGGTCCACCCAGTGGTTGGCACAGGCTGGGAGTCACACTTGGCATGTGACTGCGTGAGGGATGCCTCCTTGGAGCGGGAAGCAAATTGGCTGTGTGAAATGTTATCATAGCGTTTCTTTAACGGACCTATTCACTGCTTGTGATAAAAGAAGTTGGCAGAACTAAGGAGAGGAGACTCCCAAGCGCTTTTTAACATAGTAGCTGCTGCTTTAACTTCCCTCTTACCACAGGAGGTAACTTTGTGTCTGTGAGCTTTAGCAAAAACCATGATGAACATCTTTCCCTCTATCACAGTCAAATCGGTGCCTTATTTTTATAGGTCGTTGCTTATGGGTTATAAACCTCCAACATATTGATTCTTTTTCCTGTGGACTTGCATGACACCTGAGTTAACAGGTTGTTAATGCAGATGGACAGTTCCCAAACTCCCATTGCACCAAATTATGTTGAGGCAAACTCATGCAAATTTTTTGTTTATTTTCACAGCCTATATACTCTTAAAACCATCTGCAGATTGTTTTCTAAAGTCTGGTAGGTGTCTGGTGTCTCTTCCATTTCCAGTCAAATGCCCTGACACCTACCAGATGGCATAACCAAAAGGTGTAATGCATAGCGCTGAAGCTCAAATAAATCGATTTTAAATATTTTGTTTATTTTTATTTTTAGAGAAAGAGAGGAAGGGAGGAAGAAAGAGAGGAAGGGAGACATCAATGAACAAGAGAAACGTTGATTGGTTGCCTCTTGCACGACCTGACCCACAGCTCAGGCACACTTTCCTCGATGGGAATCTAACCAGCCACTCCTTGGTTTGCAGGCCACTGTGCCTAATCCACTGAGCCACACAAGGCAGGGCTCAAATCACTCATTTTTTAAAGTATATTTTATTGATTATGCTATTACAGTTGTCCCAATTTTTTTCTCCCTGTTGCACCCCCCTACCCTCCAGCATTCCCCACCCCCTTAGTTCATGTTGATAAGTTATACATATAACTTCTTTGACTTCTGTATTTCCTGTGCTATTCTTAACCTCCCCCCATCTATTTTATGCCTACCATTTATGCTTCTTATTGCCTGTACCTTTTGCCCCATTCTCCCTCTCCCCACTGATAACCCTCCATGTGATCTCCATTTATGTCACTCTGTTCCTGTTCTAGTTGTTTCTTAGTTTTTGTTTTTGTTTTTTAGATTCAGTTGTTGATAGTTGTCAGTTTGTTGTCATTTTACTGTTCATAGTTTTTGATCTTCTTTTTCTTAGATAAGTCTGTTTAACATTTCATATAACAGAAGCTTGGTGATGATGAACTCCTTTAAGTTGACCGTATCTGGGAAGCACTTTATCTGCCCTTCCATTCTAAATGATAGCTTTGCTGGATAGAGTAATCTTGGCTGTAGGTCCTTGCGTTTCATGACTTGGAATACTTCTTTCCAGCCCCTTCTTGCCTGTAAGGTTTCTTTTGAGAAATCAGCTGACAGTCTGATGGGAACTCCTTTGTAGGTTACTGTCTCCTTTTCTCTTGCTGCTTTTAAGATTCTCTCCTTATCTTTAATCTTGGGTAACTTACTTATGATGTACCTTGGTGTGTTCCTCCTTGGGTCCAACTTCTTTGGGACTCTCTGAGCTTCCTGGACTTCCTAGAAGTCTGTTTTCTTCACCAGATTGGGGAAGTTTTCCTTCACTATCTGTTCAAATAAATTTTCAATTTCTTTCTCTTCCTCTTCTCCTTCTGGCACCCCTATGATTTGGATGTTGGAGCATTTCAAGTTGTCCCAGAGTTTCCTAAGCCTCTTCTCATTTTTTTGAATTCTTATTCATTCTGTTCCGGTTGAATGTTTATTTCTTTCTTTTGTTGCAAATTGTTGATTTGAATCCTGGCTTCTCTTCCTTCACTGTTGGTTCCTTGTATATTTTCCTTTATTTCACTTTCTATATCCTTCAGTTCTTCCTTCATTTTGCGACCTATCTCAATCAGTTCTGTGAGTATCCTGATTACCAGTGTTTTAAACTCTGCATCAGATAGGTTGTCTATCTCCTCATCACTTAGTTCTTTTTCTGGAGTTCTGTTCAGTTCTTTCATTTGATCCATATTTCTCTGTCTCGACACACCTGTTATGTTGTAAGGGGGCAGAGCCTCAGGTATTTGCCAGGGAGGGGCAACCCCCTTTGCTGAGTTGTGGCACTGTCTGTGGGGGAGGGGTCTGAGAAGGAACAATGCAGCTCGCTTGCTCTGTTCTTGCCCCTCTTTCCAAGGAAGTCTCCTGTGAGACTGGGAGTTTCTCCTGCCTTCACAACCCCCACAGGATTTGACAGCTAGAGGTTCTGAGTCTTTAGTTTCCTGGTCAGCCAGCCCCTTCTTGCCCATGTGGTCTGCTGCCTTGCTATGGGTCATCTCCGCCCAGCTGCCCATCTCAGCACCTCCTACCGGTCTGGCTGAATGTTCCTTTAAATTCCTTGGTTGTTGCAGTTCCGTACAGTTTTGTTTTCTAGCACTTCTGGTTGTTTATTGTTTTTTAATTGGTTGTTATCTTTATTTTGGTTGTGCGAGGAAGTGAAGCATTTCTATCTATGCCTCCATTTTGGCCAGAACTCCCCACTTTAAAATATTTGCTTTTTGTTGCCACTTCGTTGTGCAATGGAGTAAGCCCAGTTGTTTGGGAGGTTTCTCTAATTTCTCTTACACCTCTGGGTGCTAAGCTGCCTTGTTACCTAGTACCTTTCCCACAGTGGAAAAGGCAGGGTGACAAGTCTGTCCTGGGGCCTTTAGGAAGTAACACTGGGGACCTCCACAGCTGCTGCACCTGCTCCTGTGTAGGTGCGTGGGAGCTTCAGTGCTGGGAATGCATGCATGTTAAAGGTCTCTAAGAGACATCCTCAGGCCATCTTGTTCAAAGCCTCCTTTGTGGGCTGTGGGACACAGGTGGAGAGGTTGGGGGCTCACTTAGGGCCACTCAAGG
This sequence comes from Macrotus californicus, assembly GCA_007922815.1. Taxonomy (NCBI): domain Eukaryota; kingdom Metazoa; phylum Chordata; class Mammalia; order Chiroptera; family Phyllostomidae; genus Macrotus; species Macrotus californicus. The sequence goes on along the minus strand of VMDR010016317.1, from coordinate 8,853 downwards.
TCACACAGCTGGTTGGTTGAGGCTGAGTTGGCTATCTGGAATCCTGTTCACCCTAGAGGCTTGTCCAATGGCGGCACAGGGGGCATCAGAACTAGAAAGGAGACTGTTGTGTAGACACAAGTCAGGTTTCTGGGGTGGTCAGTCACTGAGACCATCATCGGGCTACCTCTGAGATGGGGGAAGGGAGAGCCTTTCCGTGGCTGTGGACACCCTCCCACCCTTCCTGTGCCCTGTGCCTCCCTGAGTTGCCTGGGCTGTCTTACAGCTTGGTCACCCTCACTGTGGCCTAGGTCATCTCCTGGCCTTTACTATCATTTAATCCTGTGACGTGTTGGTTTGCTGCTACTCTGGGGCAGCCTTGCTGGGGACTGGAATATATAGGGTATCAGAATCAGCTGCTTAGAACATGTGCTAAGAAGATCATGGCTTTGTCTGCTCATGAGGGTGGTTCCAAGGTACTGGAACTGGATTTGGACACTGCTTAGATGATGCAGCCACTCTGAGCTCCAGGAGCACTGTGGCTTTTGTGATTGAAGACTGTCCCTTGGACCAGGCGACTCAGCTCTCAGGGCAGAGACTGAAGTAGATCACGGTGTGAACTTGTGCTGCTGTGTGCAAGGGTTTGCCCCAAAGGGGGACAAAGAGCCGCACCGTACGTTCTCCAGGCCCACCTGTGGCCAAGACAGGACCGGGGCTGATATCTTCCGACAGATATCCTCTGAAACCCTGGGCGCAGGTGTGCAGAGGCTGATGTTCCTTGCTCCCAGGTAGCCGCCTCGTCTCATTCCACCCGGTCCCACTTAACCACCAGTCCCAAAGGCCCTCACCACAGCCCTTTGTGGCAGTTCCACTCTCTTCTCCTTGTTGGCATGAGTGCACCAAGGTGAGTCGAGACCTTTTCCTAGGTGGAGGTAGGGTTTGAACCATGCTGGGCTCTGTACTTCTGCCGGAGACTACTCGGGCCCACTGCTCTTCTCTCTGACCCGAGAGGCTGCAGGGCAGATAGAGATGGTTTGGAAGGGACTGGCCAGGCCCGCATACAGTGTGCCTGTGCCATCTGCAGGCGGTTTGTCCTCAGGCAGATGGCACAGTCTCTCAGACCCTGTGTTTCTTCATCAGCACAAGGGGAAGGCAAGGCCCCCCTCTTCCCAGGCATAAACAAGATCCTGTTTGTGAAGCTGACTTGGGACTCAGAGTCTGCTGTGTGCCCAGGTGCTCCTTGAAGCAGGCTGTCTGTGGCTGGTGCCTGAGCAGCAGGCCCCCAGGGGTACCCCAGGGTCTTCTCCAGGTTTAATGCCCTGCAGTTGCTGTCTTAATATTCTTAATACTCTTATCTTTGATTTGTGTTTTTGAGGTACAGTGAGCATGTCAGAGAGTTGGTACTTGGACTCCCAAGTGGTCCTGCCACCCAGGATGGCCACTCCCTGCTGTTGTGGGCATTGCAGGACCTGCTCAAAGTCGAGGGTGGCCGGTACTGCCTTCGTTCTCCACTGGCCCCACCTGATGGGAGACAGGTAGGGTGAGAGATTACACAAGAAAAGAAAAGGCCCTTTTTTCCTGCTGTTTGCACAAAGGGCCTATACTTGCGTTTTCTCTCGGTGCCACAGATTATGCAGTTGCCCCAGCTGACAGCCTCAGTGTGTGGGGTCCGACAGGTTGGGGAGGTTGAGGATTTTCATGGAGTTGGGTCTATGCTGAGGGAGGGGCAGGTTTCCTTTGTGGCTGCTGAGAATTTAAGGTCCCCTGTCAGTGGGTCTGCAGCCCTGTTAGCCTTCTTGGGCAGTCAGGCTGTGACTGGGTCAGCTCCCCACTCAGGGCGCACAGGAAAGTGGGGCCCTGCCGTTTCCATTTGTCCTCTCTGTGCATTGAACGGCACGCTTGGAGGTACCTCCTGCATGCCAGGGACAGTCACATCGGGAGCCTTCTGGGACGATAGATGACATTGAGTGCATGTGTTGTGAATGAAAGAACAAAGCACACCCGGGCTCTCAACCCTGTGCAATTACAGCTGCAATGTAGGCTCATGGCAGCAAGATTTATGGCTCTAAGGAACCAATTCTTAACAGTGCAAGGCAGGGATAAACACCTTCGTGACAGATAATCTAAAAATAAAAGTGAGCTAGGGCGTGTGAGGGAGGGGACAAGACCGGCTGCCTCACAGATGGGGAGACCAATCTCTCAGTCTGTGCCCCAGAGACATCTGACAGTGTCTGCAGACAGTCTGGGTAGTCACAGCTAAGAGGCGTGCTGCTGGCACCCAGTGGGTGCTGCTAAGCATCCTACAGTTCTCAGGACAGCCTCCACCACAGAGAAATGTCACCTGTGCTAAGGCTGAGAACAAGTATCTCTCTTTAAAGAGACTGTGGGATTGCTGCCCAGCGAGTAGGTCCTCCCCTACATATTGTCTCCACACGTTCTTTAGACAGCCCTGTAAGTGCAGCCATTTCCAGTTGACAGGAGAACACCTGTCTGCAGAGATGACCACTGTGGGGGCCCTGTGTGTGAGAGAGCATTTAGGGTTTTGCAGAAAGGCTACTGGCGATTTGAGTATATTTGCTCAAGGACCTTCACAGACATCCACAGCGGGTAGCAGTCCACTTTTCCCCAGGGACCATGCTCCTCGTCTCTCCTGGCTCTTTCCCTTGCTCCCAAGATGACGACTGTGACCTTCAAGTCCTGGCTGGGTCTGGGTCTCTGAGCCCCCTCTTTGGCCTGTGTCTACAGCTCTCCAGTCTCTGCCTGCGGTCCCTCTCTACCTGGAGATGCTGATGGCTTGATTCTGTGTGGTCCCTTCTCTTCCCCAGGTATCTGTTCCATAGTCAGGTCCCTTAGGGCCCAGAGTACCATGAAAACATGGAGCTCTCTGTTCAGGGGGAGGAGAAAACCCTGAACACCACACTGCTCTCCACACTGTTGCCTGGGTGCTGTTGGGGACAGTTGGTGGCAGAAGACATAGGGTGGGGTTGGGGTTTAAGGACCCGTCAGTCCTGGGAAGTCAGGTGGGTCCATGTGTGAGCCAAGGTTGCATACCTGCCAAAGCCATAGACCCCTCCTCTCTCCGTTCTCTGCACTTCCTCATTCTGCATCAGACGGCCGCCCTGGCCCGGCCTTCCCTGCCCTCTCACTCATCGGTCTTCTCCATCCCCTGCCTCTCGGGTCTGCATCCTGTCCTCTCACCCGTACCCAGGCCAGTTCTCCCTGAGCACCCTCCTTAAGCTCACCTTTGTCTTCAGAATATACACGTAATTTCTCAAGTGAATCCATCTGCCCACAGATTCCTCAGTTTAGCCCCAAACGTTTCTGAGGCGGCTGCGCTCTGCTCAGAGGGTGCAGCCTCGGCGACGAGAAGCCAACCTTGTTAGTGGGGAGAACCACTGCTGGGCAGGTCTCTTCACGCTCTGTGTGTGGGAGGGCGATGCCCTCCTAGGGGAATGACGTCCCGTGTTCCCAGCAGGCACAGCCCTCCAGTTCATCTAATGCATTTGACATCAACACCAGGGCACAAGGAGTAAAACAAGAAAACAAAAGAATCCAAACAAAACAAAGTTGGTTGAGAAGCAGGTCATTGATTATACGTCCAAAGAAACCAGGGGACATGGCAATGACCTTGGGCCACATTAGAGTTGCCCTGAGGCCTGGCCAGGACTAGGTTTGTTGCAGGGAGGCTCAGACAGGTACAGAGACAGTCTCTGGGAGGTGACCTTGGCCTATTAGCTTTTGACCAGTCAGAGGAGGTGGTCACTTTTTCCCCTTACTCACACTCACAGGACAGGAAAAATGGGCATATTCACAGCTTGCAGACAAAACTTAGGGGGGGGGAAGCAGCTCCACCCTTTCTACCCTCCACCCAGGCTACACAGGGTCACCCTGAGCCCTCCCATGGATGCTGTGGCCCCAGGAGACTTGAATGTCATCTGTTTTTAAGGTCCATTGAAGGCAGGTCCTCAACCCTTTTAAAAGAGGTTGACAATGAGATTCTCTGGCGATTGTGTTGCAGCTGCCCCGGGGGCTTCCCACTGTCTAAGATTTTGTGATGTGAAGCTGTAACTGCATGAATTTGTGTTTCAGTTTTGTTTTCTCTCTGTGTCCCTTCCTCAAGTGTCTAGGTAGCTGGTGAGTGATTAGCATCACCTGTTACTCCCTCGGCCCCTCCCCCGCCTCTTCCTCCCTCCTTGCAGTCAGCAGGGATTGTTTTAGAAAACTGAGAATTTTGGCTTCAGAGCCTAGAGGATGGAGCCTGTGGCCTGGCCCTGTGACCTGGATCCTGGGTGAGTCACGTAGTAAGGAGCCTTGGGTTACTGCTTCCTCCCTGACCACGACACCCTCATCTGCGAAAGCCACAGGACAACTCTGTTCTGGCTGCTGACAGCCCTTTAAAACACAGCAGTGCTGGTAGGCTCCTCACACACTTCAGCTTAACGGCAACCCACAGCCTTCGGACCAACTAAGTCTTCTTGCACACATTTCAGCGAAGAGGGCGGATAGGTCCGTTGTGGGCACAGACCAAACTTTTAAGTCTTTGTTGCAGAATTCATAGACATAGCAGCTGCTTTGCTCGTTAGCACATTTCCTGGTTTTGATAGTAATACTTTAGAGTGTAGGTTATGTGGGAGAAACGAGAACATGATTTCAGCATTGTGTGCACTGGGAGTCCTATCTTGCCCCAGTGGCGGCTTTGCAGTGGTTACAAGGGAAGAGGCTCTGGGTTGCAAGGGTTTCTCCAGTCAGTATCGAGGCGTTCAGCACTGTCCCACACCTGTTCAGGCCCTTATCCATCAAGGAGCATGTGGACTGCACAGGAATGCAGGAAGGGGAGATGAGGACAGACGTGGGAGCCTCTTCAGAGAGCTAAGGGACAGCGTCTGGAAGGGGCAGATGCGTCCCTGTAACTAAGAGGCTAGAGTGGCTTCCATGGTGGACACTGCAGACTAGGGTGCAGGTGCAGACACTTTCAGTTGTTCCATCTGCCCCGCGGTGAGCTGGCCGCTTCGTTCTGCGGTGCTCCTCATGCCTGCGTGCATGTAGCCATGGCCAGGCAATCACTGTATCATGGCCAGAGTCTTACTCCTCAAGTCACTTCTGTGTTCAGAAGTGTACAGCTTCTCATTGCCCCCTGAGTAGAGGTGCTCCAGTCCTACAGCCTCCTGTGGGGTCTACATGACTGCCTCTGTCCATCCAGCTTTGTGTGACCCTTTCCTTGTCACTTTGGTACAGACCGCATAATTACTCTGTGTGTGCTCTTAGGCACGCCAGACTTTCCCGCTCTTGTGGCCTAGATCTCCCTCTGCTAGTTCACACTTCTGCTCGTCCCAGAAGAACCAGTGGAAGTGCCATGTCTTCCCCGAAGCCTTCCTTGGTCCTGTATTTTCTGCACACACATCCCTGGGCTCCTGAGCGTTCTCTGTCTCCTGTGAGTGTGTCATGCCCCCCATCCACAGGCCTTGTTCCTCTTGTGGACTGCACAGTGCAGGGCCTCCAAAGCCACCAGGAGAGTACCTGCATGTTACTCAAACGCACAAATATGGAGGTGTAGGAAGAGGTTCTTAATGCAAAATCGGAATATTCTACACATGTGAAAATGTGGCCTCAGTTTCCACCTCCCACCAACTTCTGTCATGGACATCTTCAAACAAGAAAAGAAGAAGAATCCAGTGAATGTCTTTTTCTTCATTTATATTTAACCATTAATTTTACCGTGTTTGATTTTTCTTTTTTTTTTTATCTGTTTATCTGTATGTCTGTCTTGGATGAACCATGAAACCTTTATTTTGCAGACATTGTTTTGCTCATTCAGATAATTTGGCACATGTTTCTGAAGAGTAAAGGCCTGCCTTTATGATAATTTTCCCACCTGAGAGAACTAACAAGAATTTCCTGATACTATCAGCAGCATATCAGTGTGGTCCATACTTGGCTTCCCTGTGGTCCCTTACAAGTCTTCGTATGTGTTTTGTTGTTATGCCCTTTCAGTCTCTATTTTCTAGACCAGGGTCTCACCAGCCACGGTTCCTCACACGTGGACGGGAAACGTGTGTGGAGCAGCAACCACCCTCTAGACGCCAGTGGTGCCACATGCCTCTGTTGTGACAACCAGCATCTTCTCCAGACAGTGCGACGTGCCTGCTTACAGACAGAATTTCCTGTTCAAGTACTGCTGTTCTGGAGCGGTCTCCCCGAGGTTGTTTCCTACGGCACTGACCGTTCAAAGACAGCAGACCATTGTTTTGTGAAGTGTCCCACACACTGGATCTGTCAGGTCATCCTTTCCGTGGTGTCATTTCACTTGTTTCTCAGTCCCCTGTATTTTCTACAAACTGGAAGTGAGGGCCAAACTAAGTAATTTTGGAAGCTTAACTTTTAAAATAGAGCAAGCTTTGTGACTATTTTTACTTACAACAAAATTAACTTTTGGGGGTGGAGAAGGGCGCATTTCTCACACGTGGGAGAGAGCAGCTGTGTGCTGGTGGCAGATATTGTCAGGAACCAGCTCCCCCTGGGCTCCGCACGCTGGCGCTGTGCAGGACGCAGTGCCCTCTGGATGAGGTGGGGCATCCTCTTTTCTGCTGCCTCCTAGGCATCCCACCTGAATCAGGTAAAATGCTCTGTGTACATGTAAAATTGAATTTTCTCGCTTCTTCCTCATTTTCCATCAAAACCAACTATAGGGTTATGTACTATTTATTTACTTAAAAGAGTAGGCGTGTGTTTCTCTCAGTTCCCTGTAATACTGAGATTGTCTTGTTTACTTTTTAGAGAATGTTAGGTCTTTACTGGGGATCTTTGGGTGTTCTATGAACTGAGAATGTATGAATGCGAGGGCAAGGTGGTCTTCCCTCCCTGGAGTTCCTCCTGCTCAGGACTGCATGTTGTTACAGGGGCTCAGCAGGGTGTTGTAACCTTGGTCATCAAGCAGAGGATTTGTGAAAAGAGGAACCAAGAGTCACAAAACTCTGGTATGTGCTGTCCCAGTCACAAATATCAAAGTTCATTAAGATAATTCTTAAAATACACTTTCTGCCCAGTTCTGGGCCATGAGCTTGTATTTGGGTAAGTCTGCTCCATGACTGAAGTCCACCTTGGCACCCCTGTATTTGGCTGGGCTCTGCCTTTGCAGGAGATGAGAGTTGTCCACAAGCCCTTGGTCATCCGAGGTAGGACATGTCCGAGATCATTTTGAGGAAAGGGCATGGGGGTGGTGTGCACTGTGAGGAAGGGTGTTGTGGCTGCAGAGGGTGGTAAGCAAGGGGTGAGGGTGCAGTGGTGACAGGAATACATGCCACATTTTATAATTGTACTGTCATCAAGTATAAGCAGGGAGGTCTGTTTCTAGCAGTTCATTTTTATGAACTACTTTGGTTCTGGACAATGCTGGTGTATGGTGATCATTAGAGTAAGCTGTGTATCTGATTAAATAAAGAATTTGTCTCTAATTTATTCCTATTTAAACATGTTTTCTGTGTTCTCTTTGTCTCTGGGGAGGGGAAGCAGGTTGCTATGGAGATAGCCTAAGAAAAAGTGACAGGCAAGAAAACTGAAGCAGTTTCTGTTTTGAAAGTATTTGTGATGTAGGTGGTTATTTATGTGATAATGTGATGTAGCAGAGTCACCTGCCTTTGCAAAGATGTGCATCATGGAATCATACAGTAAAATAGTGCTAGGTAAGGAGCAAACTGCTATTTGTGTGTTAGTAGGATATTGACATTGTGAAAAGTGAAGATGCAGTGGAGCCCTAAAATTGTTTTCTGGGGTGCAGCTGCATGACAAGAATGTGTCATGTATAGAATTTAGAAAGCTATTTTCACTTATAAATGGAAAATTTGTGTAGTAAGAATTACCAAAGACTACAGTGAGTATATAATTTTATAAGTAGCTGAAATCAGCTTTAGTCTGGTTAATAACTGATTTTGATATGTTCAAATGGCACCATTTTATTTGTCTTTTTAAAAAAATTAAACAATATCTTGTATTGTTTGGGGACCAATTTAACAAGTTGTCACATGGCTGTTTCCCTTTATGCTAATTTTCTCAGGCATTGCAGAATAGTTTTGCTCTAATTCAGGATTCTTTCTTTTGCTCTTGATAATATTTGCCAACCCCATCCCCACCCCTGGGAAATCTGGTGGGATTTAAAAGAAAAAGAAACTTTAGAATCAGCTTGTTAATTCAACAGTTCAGCAAGCGTTTGTCGAGAGCCTGTGCTAGGCATTATGCTGGCCACCAGTCAGTCTCCATGGGGCTTGTGTTCTAAGTTTCAGCTCCGCCGAGACCTGACATGACTGCTGCAGGTCCTCACTGGCCAGCAGAGTGGAGGTTTTCGTTCACACCTTGATGTGCTCGTGGATAGCGCTGATGCCTAGAGCACATCCCCTTCTCCGAATCTGGGCTCTCTGGCTGCTTTGACCAGTAGACACAGAAGAAGTGACTCTGCACGAGTTTCTGGGCCCAGACCTGCAGAGACCAGCAGCTTGCACAGTCACTTGTAGCAACCGTCCTGTGAGGGCACCCAGACAGCCCTGTGGAGAGGAGCTGACCGTCCCGTCCACAGTCCCAGCTGAGCTCCAGTAGGCAGTGTCATCACCTTGTCTGTCAGGTGAGTGAGCTTCTTGGGTCCCAGGTGAGCTCATGTGCAGCAGAGATGGACTGTTCCTGTTCACATTAGATATTTGTAAGCAAAACTGACCCCTGTAAGCCACTGAGGGCTTTTTATCCCCATCATTTTATTTATTTATTATTTTTCTTTTTTCTTTTTAAATTACTTTATTGTTGTTCAGTTACAGTTTGAATTTTCCCCCCACCACTCTCCCCCCACCCCAGCCAATCCCACCCCCCTCCCCTGCTCCCACCCTCCCCCTT
>VMDR010016316.1:0-21309 GCA_007922815.1 Macrotus californicus | reverse complement strand
GCCCGTCTCGCCCCTCCTACCGGTCTGGATGAAAGTTTCTCCTTTAGTTCCTTGGTTGTCAGACTTCCATACAGTTCGATTTTCTGTCAGTTCTGGTTGTTTTTTGTTTTAAAATTTGTTGTTGTCCTTCTTTTGGTTGTACAAGGAGGCACAGTGTGTCTACCTATGCCTCCATCTTGGCCCCACTCAGAAATTACAACTTCTTTCACTCCAAATTCCATTCTCCCTTCTCTCATCATTGTCTGTAACTTTGTTTGTAAAAACAAAATTGCAAAATATTTTGCATATAAATTTATTTACTTACTGACTTTAGGCAAAGAGTTATTACATCAGGGAAGTTTCATTCTATACAGATTCTAGACACATTCTAGTCTTTGGACCGGTGACTAGGGCCAAACCTAACAAACCAGAAATGTGCTATCATGAGCTCTTACTTTCACCTGAGTTTTATAAAAAATAAAACGTATGGCTCAAGTATGTATTAAATGATATGCATTAACCATAAACTATTTAAATGGATGAAAACCTTTATCAAGGATTACTCTAGCAACTGGATGTGAATTCACCATGAAATTTTTATGGTAACCCTGATATTTTAAAAAGGCAGATGATATAAATTTCCTACTCTGTTCTTAGACAATACTACCAAGTGATATTTTTATATAACATGCAAAAGATCAAATGTGTAGTTCAGCTAGTTAATTCTTTTCAGAGTTCATAATTTTTAGTACCCGACTGAGCTTATTCGTAGTCATGTATACCTCTAAGATGGCACCAGTGTTCGATAAGGTATCATCTAAATAGGAATCACAGTGGGTCACATTCAACCAGGGCAGGCAGCGCACATCACAGCCAATGATTGGCCTTAGGTAAGTACTGAGGGTTTGCTGGAGGGATTTTTAAAAGGTCTTAACCTTGTATTTACAGGAAATAGTCAAACCACTTGAACAGAAATTCAGTTAGTAGGGAAATCATAGTACCCCCATCTTTTAGAATATTCTGAGGTCATTTTCAAAGATAACTTTAATGTTTATACATTGACTTAGAAGATTTTTAGTAAAATATTATAAAGTGAATGGCAATACCTCACTAATACCAGTTGCTATGTGTTGAATATCAAACATTTTGATGAGCACATTTATGTACATTACATCATTGGAACCTTATATTAAGCCTATTAAGTAGGTACAATTAGAAAAAAAATTGGGGGGCATTTGTTGATCCAAATAGACCCACCCTGAAACCAAGTCCCCTGTCAGGTGGCCCTGTGTCCATGGAATGGAGGAATGTCTATGATCCCATTTAGGCTTTTCTTTCTTTCTAACTTTTTAAGCTCGGTTATTTTCTTTGTTTGTTTTTAATTAATTTATTTTCTAAATACAGCTTTACAGTTGACATATAATATTAGCTTCAGGTGTATAACATAGTGATTAGACATTTATGTACTTTATGTAGTGAAGAAATTCTATTTTATAAATTAATAAACTAAAGCTCAGAAAGATTAAGTGTCTTGCATAACTTCACTCAGAAACACAATGGAGGAGCTTGAACTCCAGTCTGCGTCAGACCAAATTCAGAGACTACATAAGAAAGACAGGCTTGAAATATGCCAAGAATCACCAGTGGTTCTATCTGGAAAGTAGAATGAAAGAGAGGATAAAAGGAAGCAATTTTCATTTTCTATAATCTCCATTATTTACATTTTATAAAAAGTATGCATTCATTTTTCAAACAGAAAAAAAAGTACCAACAGAAAATAAATGCATTAATAAAAATAATCTTAGAAAACTCTTGTGAGATATTTTCCAATTGTTCTTTTCATCTTGGAAGAGAAGGACATGCACAGTTTCCCAGTCTCTTAGAAACTGACTTCTTTTTTTAGGATTAATTTGGGAAACCCTTCTAAGAGGAAAAACTTTTGTCGTAAGGTACAGGTATGTCTCTACTCCCAGGTTACCCTGAAATGGCTGATGGGGTCATGAGCAGCAACCAGTGGATACGATCAGAAAAGAAACTGTAACCAACAAGACAGATAAGTAGAGAAAGTATGACACCAATAAAGAGTCAAGGCACATAGAAACTAAGATGGCAGACACACACTGAGGCTGGAAGAAGGTCCAAACATTTTGCAAAGGGCAGCTAGAAAATCTTCAGATAAGATGAGTCCCAGTTGCCAGCCCAGATGGCTATCTGAAGATTCTGAGGGGGAAAGGTTAGACACGCTCAGATGCTTGCCACCCACAACAAGAGAGTTTGTAGTCCATCACCAATTACTTTTATTTCTTTGGTTTCCTGGCCTCTTAGACATGACACTGTCTGGCTGTTATTAAATAGGATATGGAGCAGACCCAGCTCTCTGGCAAGGCATTACCCCCATGTGGATATACACGGGAAGTTAAATTCTTTCAACTTCTTGAACAAAGGGTTTCTGAATCATGCTTACGCTTAAATGCTTTGTCTTCAATGCGTTGTCACATTATGATTCAGAATTAGAAAATGTCCACACAATCCCATCCATAAATATGACCATTAATGCGCATAACTTTCATTTGACAGGGAATTACTGAAAGCTTCCCATATGAAAAGCACTGTGCTGAATTCTGAGTTTGAAATGGGGATCAGGATATGGAGACTTTGCCACCAGAAATCTTAAATGTGTAGTGGGAAAAAGAGAGACTAATTGAAAAATTAAACAAGTAAATATTAAATTTCAGCTGTGAAAAGTGATTTAAAAAAAGAGAGATACACAGGGTACTATGAAAACAGCTTTTTAAAACATGTATATATCTGTTCTTGGATTCCTGCAATCTTGTCGGGGGGAGGGATTGGTAGGAAAACAACTTGTATTTACAAAACTCTATATTCCAAGGAATTCAAACACTGAAAATATCTGGCTGTTCTCCCTCTTGTACAACGAATAAAGAAAGAAATGATACCATGACCTTTTATTTCCTAGAGAGGAAAAACAAGGAACTGATGGAGGCAGTGATGAACAAGAATTAAACAAGTAATTCCTTGGAATCTCCATCACATTCCTGCTCTACCAGAAAGAGGAACGCAGAGAAGAAATCACATAAAATGCCCTAAAACCCTAGGATCACTGGGTTCCTCAAAAGGCCTTCCTTCCTTTAGGAAAGGTATCGAAAGCAGGGCAGTGGCCCTAGAAGGCAGAGGGGTCACTAAGGAACACTCCAGAGCAAACATTCTTGACTTTCTCAGCCTCAAATTCCCTTTTAGAAATTGCTCCTCTCCCACTTCTATTCCATACCTCCCACTTCAGACTGTTTTCTCCAAGATTTGTTTTATTAAGCTTTATGGATATCTCCAATGATTTCGAAAAGACCCATCCAAATATTGAGGGCAGGGGGATTTCTTCAACTGTTACCCAGGCAGAGATTGGTTTCACTATTTAGAATTATTCCATGTAGTGCAAAATAATCGCTCACCAAGAACAACATGCATTTATTTACACTACCTACATAATCTACCACCCTGTCCTCATATGTAGCAACTGCAATTAAATGTAAAATATTGGAGCAGTGCCTCTATTTGGATTCTGCAGTAAAACATTTGTCCAACATGGTTCAATAAACAGAGGAAAGAAACTCCATAGCAACTGAGACCATGAGACACACTTGATAAAAGAACTACATCATAACATTTATATCTGAAAAACATCTGTGAAAAGAAAGAGTTATGTTTCTCCAGCAACCAGTTGTGTTGGCTCCCATGAGCTCTATTAAAAATAAGGAAAGAAAGAAGTGGAGAGAGACAGAAATAAAGGAAAGGGTGGGGTCTAATGTAAAGGATATCAAGCAAAAATTAGTAACACTGAAGTCAAGGTCACTGGAAGAAAGATGGATCCCAAGTGGACCATGGGTGTTCCTATCTAGTTCTGTCTCTTTCAAGGTTTAGATCAGCCTCTGAAAACACGAAAGCCAACAGGGCAGTTACATTATGCAAATATGTAAAATGGGCCAGTGGTAACTTGTCTAAAACAGTCATACACTTCAACCACGTGGGGCCTCTACTACTCAACTCCAATCCAGTGTAACCAGACAAAAACATGTGCTCAAAAACATGAATTTCTATGTGTGCTACTTGTATCAGTTTCCCTTTTCTGCCATAAAAAAATTACCAAACCTTAGGGGCTTACAACAACACTCGTTTATTACCTCACAGTCTGTAGGTCAGAAGCCCAGTTACAGGGTGACTCAGCTGGGACCTCTGCTTCCAGTCACTTAATGCTGAAATCAAAGTGTCAGCAAGTTACATTTCCTTCTAGGGGTTCTGAGAATTAATCGGTTTCCAAGCTCATCCAAGTCTGGCCACATTCAGTTCCCTGGGATTATATAACAAAATCCCGATTTCCTTGCTGCCCACGTCCCCTCTCGTACTTTCCATGGGGCCTCCCTCAAGAACAATGAGGTCAGTCTCTCCAAAGCTTTGGCTACCTTAGATTTTCCCTGCTGCCCTATCTCCCTGCTGCCCAGGTAGATAAAGTCTCATATACTTAGAATGGGCCCACCTGGATAAGCCAGCATAATATTGAATTTAAAGGTCTGGTCCATAACCTTAATTATATCTGCAAAGTCCCTTGCACTGTGTAACAAAGCATTCTTGGACTCAAAAGACTAGGGTATGGACACCTTTGGGAGCCATTACCTGCCTACCACAGTCCCAAACTGAGAATGTTGACAAAAAATTATCAACACTACTTGAGCCAGATCAGACATGTCCCTGGTCCACATCTTGACTCAGAGACAAAATGTGTGACCTCTACTTTAGGAGATAAATGTTATCAACAAAACCAATACCGTGCAACAGCATTTAAAATAAAATGTTCTTAAATTAACTGGCATGAAGAGAAATATATTATTAAGAAGAAAATTAGCATTTGGTTTCATGGTCTTAGCTCCTACATGCATTGGCTAGTACCACCTACATAGTCAAGGTCCTTTAGTATGAACTTTGTAAATATCTAAATAATTAATAATCAATATTTGTTTATACCCTTTCTCTTTTTGCAACACTATTAGAGCCATTACTATTATGTACACTGGCTAGAGAGCAGTTTAAATAAGTTGTTTTCTTGCTGGGCTTGATTTATATAACCTATTAGCTATATTTTACTGAGTCAGCAGACAGAATTAATATTAATCCAGAGTAATTTGCCATTTGTGTGTTCCCATTAATTCTATGGTAAAATGAAGCGCAAAACCACAGGAAAGTACATTAGCATTAAAAGTCTTCCTTAACATTCTACTTATATTTTATATCTTCAAACTAAATTTCAGTGCATTTTTTAAGTGCTAATAATTTTAAGCAGAAAACAAACAGTAGGCTTGGGGGAGCCTGGCTAGGGAATTGCATCAGTTCTTCACCTTATTGTAGACAGTTGCCTCTACACGGCTCACTTGACGGGAGGCGGGGGTCTCGGCTCAGGAGACAGACCTCGACTGGAGTCCAGGATGAGGAACTATCTAGTCAGCTAACTCTGGACAAATTGCTAAACAAACTGAGCTCCAGTTTTTTCCCCTGTAAAATTAATTGTAAAACAGTTTTATCCACTGCTCATAAGTTGGCGTGAGAAGTAAATGTGATAATCACGGAAAGCGCCCAGACAGTACCTGCTGTTGAGCATGTTTTAGGCAATGAGTCAACAAAATTCTGGTTTTCTCTCAGATAATGTGTTTGGTTCATAGAGAGTCTACGACTCAGCTTACTCATTTCCTTCAGGAAAATCTTTGCTAATTAATTTATTTTTAATTTTCTCTTAAAAATTCATCCTGCTACTATTATTGATTCTTATTGCCATTTTTGGGGATCTAACATATTTCCAGATACTAAGGACTTACAGTATCCACTTATGATTGCTTTAGCTAATAATATTCCATCTATAAAAATAATCATTACATAGCCCAAATAGAATTGACAAAATTTATGATAAAATGTGAAAAAAATACAAAACTACACATAAATACAACTATGCAAAATATATACAAATATGGACAAGAGTTAAAGGCAAATAAAAAATAACTTTGTTAGGGATTATAGGTGGATTATTTTCCTTTTTAATAATAGTATCCATGTTTTCAATTTAAAAAGTCATTTAAAAATCCCTAAGAATTGGTCACAGACTTTCAACAGTATATATAGTTGCTAAATACATTTGAAAAAGAAATCATCATTTACAAATAGAATTTTAAAAGTTGGAAGTGACTTGAGCCATCATCTGGGCAGGCAGTTTTCACGCTGTGCACAGCGGAGCCCTAGATGGTCCACTGTGGAGCCTGCGGTATAATTACGTGGCATGGTCGCTGTGAAGGACAGAGCAAACAGGTAGAGCCCTAGACTTGCTTCATCAGTACAGTTTCACTCTTATTTGGTTCATATGTTTATATAGTATTTCATCAAAAGAAATGTTTCCACTGGTCAAGAAAACAAACAAAAAAATAAAAAATCCCCCATGTAGAAAATAGTCATGTTTAGTAAATATTATTACATTTGCTCTCTTATATTTCTCTGCTCTCTTCCTCTCTCTAACTGCTTCTTACCAGTGGCATGCATACTCCAATCTCTCTCTTCTAATGATGGGACAAGAAGGCATGTGGGAAAGACTAATGTTCACAATTGTTCAACTTCAAAAGTGGGAAGCCTGCATCAATTGGTTCCTGAGTGACTAGGTGGAGCAGAGCCTTCTGCTCATCTGCATGGGACATGCAAAATGAGTGAAAAGTTAACTTTGTTGGATTACATTCCTGAGTACCTGAGATGACTTACTACTTCTAGATGACCTAATTCATCTATATTAATGTACCGCATTTTAAATATGAAATAACAAGGTTGCTGATAATAGAAATGAGTGGGTCAAGGTCACTGAGGTCTAGACTGAAATCCAGGTCTCCTGACACCCTGATGCAAACCTCTCACTACAACAATTTATAAGGCCTTAGTGATGACGACAGAATAATGAGCCATGGCATTGGGGGTAGACTTAAAAATCACCCGTTTCGAACTTCTCTAAATTCATGATGACATAAGTCCATCTAGATGTTACTGAAAACACTGATGAAGAATCACCATGTCTAGGGTCAGTCCATTTCTATTTGCTATGTGTCACTACTGGCAATTCCTTTTCTAAAGACATGGCATTGGAGATAATGCAGCAAGGAGAGTGAATTGAACCATTCATTTCTGAGCCCTCACTAAGTGGTAGACACTTAGCAAAAACAGATACATAAGCACTGATGAACAAACATACACATGATACTTGCTCTCATGAGCTTGCCAGCTAATGAAGTGACATATAACATATATATGTCTTTATATACACACACATACACACAATATACATATCACATATATGTACTAGGGTGCATATATGTGAAATAGTCACAAATATAAATCTATGATTACAAACATTGATAAATGTTATGAATGAAAAATCACAGTATTATGAGAGCACAAAAACAGGGGACCCAGCTTGGCTTGAGGAGTCATAAGGAGTGGAAGAAGACGGAGGTGGCAGGAATAACCTTTATGTGCACATTTCTGGTTTCCCCACCTCAAAAGATTATAGAGTGCCATTTGTTAAAGTAGGAACACTAGAAGAAGATCTGGTTTTGACAAGTGAAGGGAGTAAGGTGAAGAAAACATGGATTTAATTTCAAAATAATTGCAGTTAGAGGTATCAGGGTAACTTTCACATACAAAAAAGGATACATGAGTAAGTTAGGCATCTCTGAAAGACCGAGTATCTCTATAGAAAAATCTGAAAAAAGCTCGAGCTGGGCAAGGCCAGCATATTCACTCAGCTGGAAGCATGGATCCTCCCTGCCCATTCACTTTTGAGCTATTCGCAGCACAGTCAGATGGCTACAGCTGTGGCTCCTGTCCCCTCTCCTCTGACATTTGCCAGATGGTGTCATTCTGTGGGTGATCTTTATTAGGGAGCCACCCTGTCAGTGCAGGCCTTCATGGGCCATCTGAGTCAGGAGCTGGAGGTGGTTGGTCTTCTAATTCATACCCATCTCCTGCTATCACATAGGCCTGCTGTGTCCCAGTGTTAAATGAAGTGCTCCCCTCTGAATTTTAGAACCTGCCAAAGCATTGTGACATGTGATAGTATACCTCAGTCTTTTTGAAAGCCCCTAAAGAAATTACCCAGCTAGCATGACTGTCAATCAATTATGATCTTCATTTTTTTTTAAAGAAAAGAAAAGCCTTCAGAGGTTTGCAATTAGAAAATTGAGAGGGAAATCTCTGGAATCTCAATTGATAGACAAAAACATGAAATTCAAATGTACCAAAAATCTGATCTACGGAAGGAAACCACTGTCAGTGACTAGCTGTATGGCTTTCAGCAAGTGACATAATCATTTGGGGTCTAAGTGCCATTGTCTATAAAACTGAGATAAAGTCCAATTTTGGGTTGTTGTGATGACTTTCATTAATATAATGGTTTATGTATGGCACCTAAAAGCTTAATACATTTATAGTCCACATTATTTTATGCCTTGACCTGTTTGTACTTAATACTATAAAAAAGAACAGCCACCATTTACTAAGTACCATACTGTGTACCACCACCTCCTTCACTGCTTTATGACTATCAGCTTCTTTAACATTCACAAAAAATCTATGAAGTATTTACCATTAACAATCTCAGTTTCTTGTTCAGATGAGAACACTGAGAAGAGAGTTACTTGCCGAAGGAACACAGGTGCTAAGGGAGGCCAGTAGGATGTGGACCCAGCAGTCAGCCTTCAGAATCCACACTCATCCATTAAGCCACAACACCAAAAATGAAAGACTAGAATATAACTACAAAGCAGATAGAGCTATGTGTTTGTACATCTCTTTTTTTACAGGCAATGTTCATATTGGACAATGTTTCTATGAAATTGCAAGTGCATCCTTCTGGGGCTGGGTTGTATAGGGGGAAATCTGTGTTGTAGAAAGAGATAGAAGAGGCAAGGCAAAGGTTTGCAGTGGACTAGCAGGCAGGGTGGATGTTTTGATGAGCCAAAGACAGCCTGAGAGCTTTGAGGTATAGTTGGAAGCATACTGGACTAGAAGCCAGGAGACCTGTGCCCTACTTCCAGCTCTGCCACTAATAAGCAGTCTGACATTGCACCTTACATAACCTGTCACAGCACCTTGCTGTCCTCATCTGAAAGAGGAGTTGGTCCAACATCTAGATCAAATTAATTTAGAATGATAGTCTCTAAAGATTGCCCCGAATTCTAATTCTATTGTATATTGTATTAAAATGCAGAAACACCATCTTGAGCCACAAGAACCACCACCACCATCTTTTCATCTTAGTAATGGGATTTTTTTAGTTAAATTTTTCATTAAGTTTAATGAATGTGTACTGTACCATTTAATTCCAAAAAAAAAAAACTGAATTGACATAGTTTTGACCCAGACTGGGGAACCGAGTACTTGTGTTTCATTTTGTGACATCCCGCTAGCTGTGGGACTCTCAGGCCAGCCCGTGGTTGATCATGAACTGCCATGTCCTGGCCAAAAGGGATGATTTCTACATTCTTTTCCTGCTATAAAATTATTCATGGTCTAGTTTCAACCAAGTGAATAAACCTTTGGAAACAAGTCCATTATTTCTACTTAACCATTTTTTAAAAGCATCTTATGAAAACATCCACTGCTTTCTGAAGAAACAAAGCCCCGAGGCTTCTCAGTTGGTGACATTATGTGGCATAAATCTATCAGTGACAGACACAAACCCTCTGGGGATCACTCCTTTTCTAAAGACGCATGGCTAAGTGGTGGCTAAAAGTTCCAGGGTTTAGCCTCCTGACTTTCTGGTTTGTCTGGGCAGGAAACTTTCTACCACTAGTAATTAGTATCCTCTAGACATCTGTTTCCCCTTGGGGGGGTGGAATACAAAAGCCACAGAAAAGTTAAATCTAATTATTATAATTTCCATTTCTAGGGCAAGGCCTTTTCATAAATAATTATGTCTTAGTGCAAAACTGGCAAATTTTAAGCACTGGCCCTATCATTCATAATAATGAGTAGATTTATAACTCACAAGCTCATTAGCTATAGAAGGCTAATTAGGGCTTTAACTAACAACACCACGTGAACTGCTCACTAAGGTAATCACAGCATCTTGGCTCTGAAAACATCCACTTCGTATCAAATGAGCTTTATATGGAGATTCCCATGCAGGAGGGAAGTGGTAACTGCAACACCAGGGAAGAGGGTTAACAGTTCTTTATGGGGTGACCCTCAGGTGGAGGTAGGTTTCTGTCTTACTTAAAACAGGAGTGAGTGGAGGTCATGGCAGAATAAAACACTATACAGAGCTGTGCATAGGTATGAGAAAGACCTGAGGTCTTATTCTGGCCGAAACACTCCCCCATCTCTCAGCTCCCTATCCTCCCATTTAATATGAGAACACTGAACAAAATGCCTCTGGAGTCTGTCTCTAACCCTCACATAGGATGGAAAAGGATACACACAGAGGCACATTTCCCTTCCTGGTTAGTAAGATGTATTTATTTTATTAAATGTTATGTTATTCATTTTATGCACACACTCCACTTACATGGTTCTAAACTCTCTACAGATACAATCTTCTGGGAAATGCCTTAGAGTAGGCAGCATCACTATGCTATCTTAGAGATGAGAAACTGGGCCATATGAAGGGGTTAAACAAGTGGCCCAAGGTCACAGAGCTAGTGATTCTCAATCCCCATGCCACAGCGTACCAGTGCTTCTTCACAGCCAAGGGCTAATTTCAGCCAAAGTGTGATCACAGCCGAATGTTGATCAGGGTATTAAATTATTTTAATTACAATCAGTATGTTCTATTACTGAGATGTCTGTCAGAAGGAGGAGCTACTTGAGTGTCTCATGTGATCTGGTGATATATTTTAAAGATAACTATCAATATTGAAAATTATATTGTTAATTATTTTTTGCCTTTTTTTTACCTTCTGTCACTGAGCAGAAAATCCATGAAGACAGACTTTTCTCTAGCTTGTACATTATTCTATCTCTAGGAGAATCTCTTTTCTCAGTGATTGAAGGTAGATTAGATTTCAGGAAACAAACTACGAAGAAGAAAGCTTAGAAATAATGAAAATAACAGTGCCGAAATATCCATATTATGAGAAGTCCTAAAATTTTAAGTCACATCTCTTTAACAAAGAAATCTACTTATATTAATTAGTTCTTACCAATCCTACCGTAATTCTCCTTATTTTCTCTTCATAAGAATCTGCTTTTGCTTACACATTGCGGCTGTTTCTGACTCTGCCAAGCCCAGCTCCCTGCTAACCTCTGGCTACCTCCTAACTATGCCTTTTCACATGCTTTTCTTCCCATCTAAAAAACGTTCTCTCCTCTTTATATAAATCCAGGAAATAAATTCCTCTCTCTCAGTCTAGTTGATAACCAATCAGATGAAATGAGATGATAGGAACAATACCAGAAAATTGGAAACAATGAATATGCCCAACATGTGAGATTAGCTCGCTACAGAATACATGTACTGTGAACTACACACAAGTAGCCGAGGCAACTAGAAGAGTGTAAATGACACGTTCGTACGTGAAAAGGGGAGTCCAAACATTGTAAATTCTCCCACTGACAATATTTAATAGGCTCTCTCTATGTGCCACCTCTTTCTAATATAATGAGCTAATTGTATTGCCCATCTTTCACACTCTAGTGAGAGTGACAAATATCAGTCAAATAATTGCATGGCGTAAAGGAGAGCTACACATGGCCCTATTCCTAAGTGTAATAAAGATACTTGACCCAACTGAAGGTCCAAGGACTAAGCAGAGATTTGAAACATAGTTTTCAGTTTACTAATAAAGAGGCAATGGAAGAACATCCTGGGAAGAAGAGAGAACAAGAGTAAAACATCTATGGTAAAAAGGGAAGTACACATTGGAGAACATAAAATTAAAGCCAGGAGCTGGAAAGCAAAAAGGAGAGTGAAAAGTGGTGCTGTCTCATACGGCTCATATGGACATTAATTGTGATACTGCAGAAGCTAAGAGGCTTCTTCACAGGCACCGAAGTGTGTCGAGTGCTTGTAGGAGTCATGCAGGGCACAACATGCACAACCACACTGAGCAGCCTTGGAGAGCAGTGTGATGATGACAGAGGATGCTAAAAAAGTGGGATGTTGCAGGGCCTTAAAATTGGCAATGGAGAGTTTTATCTTCTTCATCTGAAGTGTACTGGAAAGCTCTTGGAATGGTTTTAGGATCAACTACGTGTTTCCTGAAGATCACTCTGGCTACAGTGTGGAGACTAGTTTGGCAGGTAAGGTAGGTGTGGGCATTCAACCGGTTGAAAGGTTATCGTAGCACCCCAGAGAAACGCAATGGGAAATTAATTGACTGTTGATGTTCACACCTGAAAACAACTCGCAGGATCTGGAAGATGTTTTAGCAATAAAATCAACAGGACTTTGGGTTGATTGGATTTGAGGAAAGAGAGAAAAAAATGGTAAAAGTAATGTGTTCTGCTTGTATGACTAATTTCTACTAGATAAGGCATCATTGCACTCACAGAGATGGGAAAGAGTTGGAAAGAAGCAAATTCAGGGTTGAAAGGTTATACAGAGTCATCATGTTCTATATAATCCTATTTTTACAAAAATAAAATAAAAAACAAGAATACATGCTCACAGATGGACAAGATTTTGAAGAAGATAAAGCCAAATATGAACATTTTTTAAAATATAAACACAGTCATAACAGAGAAGACTGTTCAATTATTGTCTGATCATTTTTATGTTTCAATGTTTTCACAATTTTTTTAAAAGGCTTTTTAAAAACATGTCATTCCAGTCCTGGCTGTCATGGCTCAGTTGGTTGGGGCATCATCTCATATACCAAAAAAGTTGGGGGTTCGAGTCTCAGTCAGGGCACATACCTGCGGGTTCAATCCATGCTCAGGGTACATATGGTAGGCAACCAATCACTGTTTCTCTCAACATCAATGTTTCTCTCTGCTCCCCCTTCCACTCTCTCTAAAATCAATAAACTTATTTCTTTTAATGTCACACTAGTCCTTGTTATACCCAAGCTGACCAATTACCACTCTGTGGCTCCCCTCTGCTGCTGTGCATTCTCCTTCAGAAGAGTTTAGGAGTTCCACTCTAGCTAATGCTTTGCTGTATCACAGATGCCCTACGTCGCTGCAGGCCGCGGGCAGGGAAGGAACTAGTTTCTTCTGGCTTCTTGCAGTGTCCCCCACAGAGCCCAGTTCAGAGCTTGCCATTCAGATTCACTCAGTGGCTTTTTATCTACTTCCACAGTTACACTGAGGACATTCAGTAGGGTTTGTTCTAGCTACATCACGGGAACAGCAAGCGCCATTTAATTTAGCTTTCATTAAGTCCTTTCCAAAAACAAAAGAGGAAGAAAGAAACTAACAAATGAGGCTTCAGCTGTGGACAGGACACGGTTATGATTTATGACGTGCTCCCACCCAGAGTTTATTCCCAGGAAGTAAAGAATGGCACACACACCCACAAGTCCCCCACTCCCTCCCAGCATCCTTCCCAGCTCAGAGCCGTCTGGTAATCTAAGGGCTTTCCCTCAGCTCTGCAGTGTAATGCGGTAAATGAGCAATATGGTCTGGCCTAAGTGCATTTCACGTGTAGTTAGCAACAATAATGCTTATGCTATGCTTCATTTACACAATCTGTTACACCTATTTCCACTGGTTGGTTTTACCTTTTATTATTGTTTCAATGTTATTTCAGGAGTTAAGATAAATTGATGCCTGAACAAACTCATCCAATGGCTCACTTTCTATGGAGGGCCTCCTTGAACTTCCGTTGAATTGCTAAAGACAAAGTTAATAATTTCTACCTCTCAATATGCCACCTTGCATTAGCCATTTTCACTATGTAGAACTCTATTAAAAATTTCCAGGATGCTTTTATGGTTTAAAAGCAAGCTGAAAAAAATAAAAATAACACCAAACAAAGAATGGAAAATTCTAGGTGTCTTAAGAATCTGTTCTGCCCTGACTGGTGTGGCTCAGTTGGTTGAGGATCATCCTGCACAACGAAAGGTCACTGGTTCAAGTCCTGGTCAGAGCACATGCCTGGGTTGCAGGACCAGTCTGTGTTCGGGGCACGTATGATAGGCAACCGATCCAATCGATGTCTCACACTGATGTTCTCTCCCTCTCTTTCTCCCTCCCCTCCCCTCTTTCTAAAAATAAATAAATAAAATCTGTAAAAAAAATAAAAAAGAATCTAAGGTCAGTGTCATAGGAGGGCATCACTGTCCCTTATCCTCAAGTCCAAAACACGGGCCACTGTGCATCACGGGGACTCTCACGGAAGCTAAGGCCCCACTCTCCCTAAAGACGGCTGTCACCCAAACTGTGTTGTGAGACAACATGCTGGTAATCAAAAAGATACCTCCAGGAAAAAAAGTCAGATGTGCTGCTATGAATTTTCAGGAGGCCACACAGAAGAACTGATCTCCAATTTTGGGGTCTTACAATTCCTTTACATCCTTAAAAATTATTGAAGACCCCTAAGCACCTTTTTTTATGTGGGCTTTATCTACCTGTAGTCAAGTTAGCCTGGCTAGAGGCTTGTCAATTTTCTTGGTCTTTTCAAAGAACCAGTGTTTATTTTCATTGACATTCTCTGTTGATTTCCTGGTTTTAAATTCACTCATGTCTGTTCCTACTTATTATTTCATTTCTTCCGTTTCCGTAGATGTAATCTGGCCTTCCTTTTCCAGTGTCCTATGGTGGGTACTGAGTGCATAGCAGTTAAGAATACAGCAGCCCCGAGTACAGTTTGCTGTCTCCACAGTGATTTGTACTAAGGCACCAGCAATTTTACCTGCTATTGTTTTGGTACCATTATGGCAACTTTCAACACCAAAGTAGAAAATAAATCTTAGTATTATTCCAAAAATAGTTTCAATCTTGTGGCTCCCTGAAAATTCTCAGGGTTCCCTATCAGTCCACAGAGCCCATTTTGAGAACCAACGTCTTAGAATTTACACAGAAGATGGAGGCCTAGGTAAACAGGGCTCGCCTCCTCATCCAACCCATTTAGAATTACAACTAAATTACAGACCAACAATCACTCAGAACCATCAGAAACTGAGCTGAATGAAGTCCAACAACTACGAAACTAAAGAAACTACACATATCCAGAAGGGTAGGAGACGCTGAACGGGAGGGTCCCCACACCCACATGTGGTAGATAAAAATTTGGGAGGAATATCTCATGAGCAAGGGGTCCCAGCCCCACACCAGGCCCCTCAGCCCAGGGTTCCAGTGCCAGGAAGATAAGCCCCCACAACTTCTGGCTGTAAAAACCAGTGAGATTGGAGTCGGTGAAAAAAGCTACCAGACTCCCTGGCAGTTGCACTGAACCTACTCAGAACTCCCTCTGAACTCCAGCACCACCAGGGTAGCAGCTTGAAGGGCACCAGTGGCATATGGGAAGGAACTGAAGTGTCTGGTATCAGGGCAAGAGTTGGGAGACAGCTCTTTCCCAGAGAAAAAGGTGGGAAGAGGCCATCATGCCTCTTCTGAGTCCTCCCCCGACAGAGCCATGGAACAGGCAAGTAGGAGGTATATCTGAGACCCCATCAACCTGGCTTACACTGCTTCCCTACCCTGATGTTTACCTGAGGTTCTGCCCCACCCAACTTATGGCCTGCTCCCAGCCCTTTTACTTCATTGGCTAAGCAGCACCAGGCCTGGCACTGGCAGGAGCCAGCTTTGGATCATATTTTGGCTCTACCTGCAAACCTCCAAGCCCAGCACAAGTAGCAGCCACCTGCAGACTGCTTTGTAGCTCACACTGGGTGGCCCTGGGCAGAAAACAGGGAGCGGCTGACTCTGACCTGTACCACCCAGGAAACCCCACAGCCTGTGCACCCAGTGGACAACCACAGACCACATTAGAGCACCACTACCCTGCCCTGGCACAGCTGATCCTCCACTGAGGGCAGAGGTTGATGGAAAGTAGTCACAGTCCTTGCAGCTGACTGACTTGGGTAAATCCTTCACACTGACCCAGCAACAGCAATCAAGGATCAACTACAATAGAATGATGTAGTCAGCTCACACAAAGGGCATAACTCAAGTACCCACTCTGGGTCATAGGGCAGGCTATGCCTACAGACCATGCTACCAAGACATGGAGTCAAAGCAGCTCTACCTAATACACAGAAACAAACACAGGGAGGCTGCCAAAATGAGAACATAAAGAAACATGGCCCAAATGAAAGAACAGATCAAAACTCCAGAAAAAGAACTAAACAAAATGGAGATGAGCAATCTATCCAATGCAGAGTTCAAATCACTGGTTATAAGGATGCTCAGGGAACTCAGTGAGGATCTTAACAGCATAAAAATGATCCAGTCAGGAATGAAGAATATAATAATGGAAATGAACAATTTACAGAAAATCAATAGCAAAGCGATGAAGCTGAGAATCATATCAATGATTTGGAACATGAGGAAACAAAAAAAAAAACAATCAAAAGAAGAAGAAAGAATTTTAAAAAATCAGGATAGTGTAAGCAACCCCTGAGAAAACTTCAAGGGGTCCAAACATTCACATCATAAGGGTGCCAGAAAGAGAAAAGAAAGAGCAAGAAATTAGAAATCTATTTGAAAAAACAATGAAAGAAAACTTCCCTAATTTGGTGAAGGAATTAAGACATGCAAGTCCAGGAAGCACAGAGTCCCAAATAAGAGGGATGCAAAAAGGCCCATCCAAGACACATCATAATTAAAATGTCAAAGGTTAAGGATAAAGAGAGAATCTTAAAAGAAGCAAGAGAAAAGCAGTTAGTTACCTAAAAAAAGCAGTTAGGGGGGTTCCCATAAGACTGTCAGCTGATTTCTCAAAAGAAACTTTGAAGACTAGAAGGGAATGGCAAGAAATATTCAAAGCTGTGAAAAGCAGGGACCTACAGCCAAAATTACTCTACCCAGCAAAGCTATTATTTAGAATCAAAGGGCAAATGAAGACCTTCCCAGACAAGATAAAGCTAAGGAGTTCATCATCACCAAACCATTACCATATGAAATGTTAAAGGAACTTATTTAAGAAAAAGATTAAAACTATGAATAATAAAATGGCAATAAACACATACCTATCAATAATTGAATCTGAAAAAGCAAACTAGGCAAAGAAAAAGAACAGAGACAGAATCGTGGATACAACGAGCATTTTGATGGTTACGAGATGGGGGGGAATGTGGCAGAATGGGTGAAGAGGTGAGGAGATTAAGAAATACAAATGGGAAGTCACAAAATAGCCATGGGGGTGTAAAGTACAGTATAGGAAATGGAGTAGCTAAAGAATTTATATGCATGAAAAAAAAGGTGTGGGGATTGCCTCAGGGGGATGGGGCGTGCTGGGTGGGGGCGGGGGGAGAGAAAAATTGAGACAACTGTGAGGCACTATCAATAAAATATTAAAAAGAGAAATAAAGTCATATAATATATGACAAAAAAGAATTTACACATAGGAAAATTCTTATTTTGTATGCTATATTAAGATAACATACATAAATGAATGGTTAAGGGTTTTTATCTCCTTTCCTCTAAAAATGTTTTTGTTCAATGACTTCTTTTCTAATAACAAAAATGACCTTGTCATTTGTCACTACTGGTTACCTTTTGCTATCACAGAAATGGAGCTAGAAATAGCTACTAAAATTGCCTAATCTGGGCTTTTACACATGACAAAATTGATACCAAGAGAGGAAAATTCACTAGTGTTAGTCTGTAATTTTAAGTCTCCTGATTCCTAGCCAAATCATGTTTAATTTTTGTATATAAAACTTGACTCAACTCCTTAGGCGTGTATATTTCCCTCTCTCCTTCTCCATTCCCATTTTATTAATCAGGCACACCCCTAATCATACACAGCAATGTCTATTACAGATGTTTTGCTAGTTTAAGCTAAAAGATCTTTAGAATATTGTCTCTGGGTGGTTTGACTACATTTAAAAGTTGTGTTTTAGCCCAAAGCATTTAAAAAAATGGTTTAGTCTAAATCTCTGAATGATAAAGTTTAGAGGGAAAACAGAGTACATACAGCTCCTAATTATCTTTGAATGAAATGAAATCTTTCTGGAGGACAAAACATTGTTTAAACGTAAATAGCTGCAGTGGAGAGGAAGTGAGTTCACTCTGGAAGGCTGTCTCTGAAGGCAGCAGTTACTCCACCCTTCAGTGGCTGTGACTTTGCCTAAGTTAAATATAATGAGTAAGAAACTATTGAGAAAATAAAGGAGGAAGTGCGGGAGGAGAAAAATGCAATAGATATTCTCAGTCCTAAATTACAGGTTTACTAATCGAGCTGCACCATATTGCAGATGTTTCTTGATCCATATGTGAACTAAAGCAAATTTCCTCCTACACAGAAAAAAAACTGTTACCTTAACTGCCCCTCTCCCCCCCTAAAAAGATGATGTGAGATGATGTGTGAGCATCAAGCATTGGATAAGAGCTTCGAAAATGTTCCCATCTGAAATCTGTGATGCCTTTAGCTGTTAAAATGTGGATAATAATTCTCTTGTCAGTCATTTAAGTGCTATTGAGATCTTAATAATTGAATTTAAAAGAGCAGTTTACAATAAAGAAAAAACGAACAGGGTTTGAATGTTTTACCCAAAATAAACTGTTGCAGGGCTTTTCTGTGTCCAGTGTACGGAGCAAGCTGGGGGCCTATTTAACATAAAAAAAATTTAGCAACTGAAGGGACATGTTTCTTTTAACATCTCAATATAATAATCTGAGTGCCCAGGACTGGACTAGAAATGGATGTTGTAAGGCTGAATTGCATTACAGAGCTTGAAAAAACAGGGTTTTTATACTTATTTCTAAAGTATTTTTTAATTTATTGGGATGATATTGGTTAGTAAAACCTTGTAGGTTTCAGGTGCGCAGTTCTAGAATACATCATCTGTGTATCGTTGTTATACTGATTTTCGAGAGTTGTGCCTTAGCTTTTTCTAGGTTTTGTGCACTACACATCAGAAAGGTGTTTATGGGACAAACACACACGGCACACACACGGTGAGCCGCACCCTCCTGTCAGTCCCTCACGGTCTTTGATGGCTCAGATTTAGTGAGAGCTGTGTTGTGGACTTCTGTGTATTCTGTAATAAAGGCACATTAGCTGGGCGTCCATGGTTTCAAGACAGGTATTATCCAGCATTCAGATTTTAGCCATAACAAATTGTTAAAAATTGGAATTCATTTTTTGTGTCATATACTATAAGTTGTAAGGGATTATCTAAAATTTCAGACTATTTCTGAAACACCAGCTTAGAAAACTTTTGTGACATCTTTCTCTGATCCAACAATTACATAGGCATTACGTGTCAACACCTAGCGCCTACAGCCTAGGGGGAGGAACCGCAACAGCAGGTGTCTGTCCTGCGGGGCTCTCATGGTGTTAGTGTCACTTTAAGGCACTAAAATACATTAGTTTCACTTTAAGGCACTACAAAATGCCTTTCCCCCTATGGCAGTGGGCTGTCTTGTGATAAGTGATGGAAATATAAGGACTTCTGATGAGAGTTCTCCCAGGCCAGTGTTATTTCATTCCTTAACTATGGAAAAGGACATTAGCAGATACTTCCCAATAAACCCGGGAAAGAGAGCAAGCAATGCTAAGTGGGATGACCTACAGACAGAAATGATCACTCCAAGTCGAAGGACTGACTACAGTGAACATGAATATTTGAATATTCAGCTTTGCTGAGTTGAGAGCATCACCTTGGAAACATGACTCCACTCTCAGCCATAAAAGTGGAGTGAAATTAAAAGTGGAAAAGAGAACATGTGGCGATTTACGTCCATTTTACTAACACCAAATCTTTGGTTCAACTGTCATCCAAAGTGACAGAAGCCAGAGAGGAAACTGACTCAAAGAAGCAGAAAGCTGAGAGGCAGCAGTGTAAATTTATGTTCCAGGATCTATGTACATCCCAAAATATCATCAGAACATGAATAATAACAGCAGCATTTATTGAGCATTTGCTATAAACGTGACTCTCTCCCTCAGTGCCAAAATGAAACTAAAGCAAGGCAGATATGAAATGCTTCTTTTACAGATTAGGAATTCAATAATAAAAATCACCAGTAGCATAATGCATTATTTGATTCTACAATACTACAGACTCAGACTCCACTTGGTGAGTTAGTTAATCAAACTGTCAGCCCATGAAGGTTATCAGAATTTTTACTTATCTCTCTAGAGAGCTGTTATATATATTTGATGGTATATATGTCTATAATCTAGATATAGACAGGTAAATAGACAGAGGTATGCATACAAATACAAGGGTGGGCCAAAGTAGGTTTACAGTTCTAATGCAAATAAAAATGCAATAATTAACAAATAATAATACAATACAAGAATAAACTATTTTACAAACTCATGACTATAACTTACTTTTGCACACCTCCCTAAATATATACATATTTTATAGGTAAGTATATATAAAGAGAGACAAACGAATAGACAAAAATGATTTTGTAAGTCTTCAAACTCATCCCATAGTTCAATTCCCTGAGTCAGGAGAAAAGAAATTGGGTCACAGCTCATTTTCATTAAAATCACATTTAAACTATTATATTTGACCTAAATGTCATTATCCTCTCTTCTCGAATAAATTTGATTCTTGTGAAAAAAACAACATGTATATTCAGCACTGGATCACAACTTTGAGTCCATCCAGAGCATACTTTATCAAGAAATAGTGTTAACTATGTCTGCAAAAATTTTAAAAGTATAATATGCTTCCGCAAAGACAAGAATAAAATTTAGATTCTGTGCCAATAGAAGAGGGTCAGTAGGGAGGAAAATGTGACAACTTCTCTGTAACATCCAACAGTGTGGCTGAAAATCACCAACAAATGTCCACATAACATGAGACAACAGAACCAGACTGACCAGAAGCTTTCTGTTTAAGCAAACCAAACCAGGCCCCAGTTATTCTGGAATTCCTTAAGTAAGGTTAGGTAATGACACTTAAAAACAGTTTCAAGTGAAATAGGACAGACAGAGAAAGACAAATACTGTGTGATCTCATGTATACGTGGAATCTAAAAATGCCAAACTTACAGTAACAGAGCAGATCGATGGCTTCTGGGGAAGGGGCTGAGGAATATAATGCACAGCATGGTGACTATAGTTAATAGTACTATTTGAAAATTGCTAAGAAATACATCTTTAAAGTTTTCACTCTAAGAAAAATATTGTAATTATGTGAGGTGATGAATTGTAACTAAAGTTATCAT
>VMDR010016315.1:0-21308 GCA_007922815.1 Macrotus californicus | reverse complement strand
TAGGGAAATGTTATCTATTTTTCTTAACTAAAAATAGTTATTTTTTTCTGAGGTATAGGCACAACTGCCGTTTTATTTGGTATGATTTCTGCCTACTCCAACATAAGAGCTAACCTGATTCTTGTATTTTTCATCTCTAAGCATAATTCTTAGAAATGTGTTTGCCTGATTAAATCAACCAAGCAGAAGCCTGTAATTCATTTATTGAGGGACATGGTAATGTCTTTCTGAATCATCTCCTGTCCTGAGGCACAGGCATAAGGAAGAAAAGGTCTGTGTTTACACAGAGGCACACACAGTGTGTATCTGAGCTCACATAAACAAGGATGAGGTCATTGCTTACTCTTAGGGCTCATTGTTTCTGCAGGAGCTTTGTTCCCTGGTAGGAGTGCAAAAGCCATGCTGTGGCCTGGGGAGTCCCAAGAGCCCAGTGTGC
This sequence comes from Macrotus californicus, assembly GCA_007922815.1. Classification (NCBI taxonomy): domain Eukaryota; kingdom Metazoa; phylum Chordata; class Mammalia; order Chiroptera; family Phyllostomidae; genus Macrotus; species Macrotus californicus. The sequence goes on along the minus strand of VMDR010016315.1, from coordinate 20,872 downwards.
TAGTGTTCATTGTCATGCAGGAGGGACTTTGAGGGGGGACCTTTGGAATACATTTCTGAAGCATACAAGAAATGTCGGTATTAAATGAGATAAGCAATTTTAAACAAGTGAACATGTTCACCATTTAATTATCCATCTTAATAAAAGATAAAGATGGATTTTAGAACTGGAATCTGAATGTCACATAAGCCTAACTTTGAGCTGAGGCCTTTAATCATTTTCCAGTGATCCTAAACGGATTGACAGAGGACCTTCCTATCTTGCTGTTTCTCCTCCCTACAGTCTCCCTGCAGTTAGCCAAAGCATAGTGGAAGTGTCAAAAACCAAGGGCAGTAATTGAGAGACTGGACAAGCTAAGGGGTTTTCTAAACAATCGAGAGAAGATGTTAGCATGTCTCAGAGTATTGTCTGAGCTTCCGAGAACTGGAAATCCAGGCGAGACCTCTTAGAACACACTCTCCTTTTAGCCATTCAGTTACATATTTCTGTTTTCAGTGCTGTAACTTACTTGGTGGAACTGTCTTTAGCTTGGCCCATTGGAGAGTTTCCTTGAAAGGCGGGAACACTAGGGATGACGGGACTGGGCTCTGGAGCCTGTGAGTTGGGTAACCTGTTCTTGTTTCACCACTGACTAGCTCTGTGACTGAGTATGGAGCCCTCAGTGCCTGGTTTGCCCCCTCTGTGAAGCAGCGTGAGCCTCTAGACCTGTCCTAGGGTTGATCTGAAGAGTTGATGAGTTACTGTGCCTAAAGTGCTTCAAACATGGTCTCATTCCTATTAGCAGTCAATAAGCTTTAACTGTTATTGTTTGGCAGAAAGAAAAGCAAGGGGGGCGGTGGAGGCAAGTAGTGAGTAGGAGAAATAAGTGTCTATTCAGTACCTGCTATGGACTAAGCATTGTGCTTGAACTAACCCAGAACATTTTTAATACTCACACTATATGAAAGATACTGCTGTCTTAATTGCAGATGAGCAAATTGAGACTTGTGTAACTTTGAGACTCGTTCATTTTAAAGTTGATGTTTACATTAATAATTAGCTTACGGGCATGGGTGTTGTTTGTGATGGTTGTAAGAGGAATTGCCTCCCTTGTCTCTAATTTGAGATCTAGCTCAATGCAATAAGGCCCAAGGCTCGATTGGAGCCATTATATCCTGGTGCACACACATGGTTGTGACAGTCCCTCCAGGGTAAAATGATGCCTCATTGGAAGCATTGATAGGTGACTATCTGCTCCCCATTCTCCCCCTAAAAAATAGAAAAAGAAAAGAAAGTTATGATGTAAAGTAATTCTTATGTTTAATTGAAGTATTCTAACATGATTTCTTTTTTAAAAATTCTTCAAACAATAAAGCCTTTTCGAGGAAAAAAAATGAAGTAGAGCCACAGGGAAAGCATTGAGACCGCTGTGTAAATGAGGGGCCGGGACATCATGAATAAATACAATTAGTTGCAACCCTTTTTGTCTCCAGCTTTGAAAGTATAATTGCAATAGTACTAGAGGGAGTTTTTAGGCCTCGGTTTCAGTAACAAGCAGGCATCGAGGGTATGCAATATCCTGATCGCACCATCGTGCATATGAAATATCCCTCACATTCAGCAATAGTCAGCCCTTAACGACTAACCTTTTACAAGTTACCTTTTTCAAATTAGTGCATGCAAATTTATCATCTTTTAAGTACATATATATGTAGTTTGTCAGTTGTTACCTCTTACTACTTTGGTTCTTCTTTTAAGGTTTTAAAGACCATTCTCTGACTTTCTGTCATTTCAACCATATATCACAGTGCAAATGGGAATGGCGTGTGGCCAAAAGCTGTGTGGCAAGCTTTGATGCCTGCCTCTGTTGAGATTATGGAGAAGAATAAAAGAAATAAGTAAGGCAGATGAGCACAGGTTTATTTTCTTCTTATTGTATTTATGTATTTGTTTTCTTAAGCTTAGGAGTGTGGCCCGTGGAGGACATTAAGCTAGCTGCTAAGTACAGAGCACCCTCTCTGAGCCAGGCACTGTGGGTTACATGATTCCTGCTAAAGAAAGACCAAACCTGGTTCTTAAAGATCTCACAGTTGAAGAGGGTTGTCAGAAACAAAAGTAATTTAATAGATTTTGTTAAGTGCAATAATAGGGATCTGCATGGCCTCTCATGGCAGCACAGAGGAAGACCACTTATGCCTGGGTTGTCAGAGAGGTGGCCCCTAGTCAAACCAGCCAAAAAGAGAAGGGGAGTCACCTCCCATAAGCTCTTGCCACCCCTACCTCCGACCCCACCCTCATGTCTGGGAATAAATTCTGTACCTTCCAACAGATTTTCAAGGTGCGCAGGACTCATAACTTAATAATTACTGAGTTTACCCAACTGGCTGAAATTCTATTCTTGATATGAACTTCCATTGGGGTTTTTTTGTTTGTTTTAATGAAGAAAAGATGTATCTTTGGAAATCATTTTATAAAACCACATAGTCAATGGAATCGTTGAAGACAAAAGAGGTCTTGTCCTTTGTTTTATGAGAATGGATGTTTTCAAGTAAGGTTGGAATTAAAATGGAAACAATTAAGAAAAATATAGAAGCACTTAAGAAGAAATTGAATTGTTGCTGAAAGCATTAGAATCCAAGAGCACAGGAAGAATTTAATTAAATTTCAAAGTAAAATAACTACAGTTTCACACTGGAAAATTTAATGTCTCTTAGAGCTTATCAATTATTTCTTGGCCTACAAATTAGTAGTGGGTAAGTTGCCTGTTATTTCCTTCATTTTGATTATTACACTGTTATATGCTGCTTACAGTGGGATCACTTGTGCAGCATTACTGCTGAGATATAACCATCAAGACTGTGCATGTAGAACTGAGGCTGCATAGCCTCTGTATGTTTGGGTGGGAATGGGGAAGGACCTAACTTAAATCTAGCAGATCCACAGTCAGCTCCCCTCCTACAGCAGAATGCTGCTATTTAAGAAGAAAGTATTGATGAAGGAGGGCAGTCATCATATACATCAAATATTAAATGACCTTTTAGAAATGAAAAGTGACCAATGGACTAAGCAATTGTCCTTTCACAAAGGAACGAGATTAATGTTTAGAATGGGGAATTGCAAAGAGGGGGCTCACAATGCTTTTACCCTGGGGGATGAATGAGTGGGACTTCTGACCCAGAGCCACCAGAAGAAGCAGTATTTTGCACAAAGCTGACTTTTATTTTTTTCGTTTTTCCCCGACAGCCTCGTCATGTGTTCAACATGCTGAAGAAGTATGTCCGTGCTGAACAGAAGGACAGGCAGCACACCTTAAAACATTTCGAACACGTGCGCATGGTGGATCCAAAGAAAGCTGCTCAGATCCGGTCCCAGGTCAGCACAAAGTGTGGGGTCACCTGCAGCGTTGGCGATCCAGTGTTCTTGGTCTTTGCGTCAGATCTTTCCTTATTCCCAGAGTAGCTGTAGGTGTTAGGCAGCTACTCTTTAATACCTGGTCAATTCTAAAGGCTTGACTTAGAGCAACATGGGGTTTGGCAATTTCTGAATTATTAATAAGGAATATAAAATATCTTCCATGTCTACTGCTGCTGATTCTCAAAGGAGCCATTTAAATCTCTGATGACTAAAATGAAGAAAACAAAAGGTATATAAAGCAAAACCTCTAAAATTGGTTCAACCTAAATCGTGATAGGCAATCAGAAACTCACAATGCTTGGGAGTAATATGAGCCTATCAATCCTGTAATAAATATGTTTTATGCTTCTCCATTCCCAAAGGTTGACAGCTGGCACCTACTGCTGGAAATCTGAAACTGTACATTTCTTTCAACAGGAGGATTTAAAATACATCTAGATTTTGTTTCATGAAATATCCAGTCAAATTAAAATATATTCTCATCTATTTACAAATTTGCAAAGCAGTGTAATTAGGACATCAGAGGTTACTTAGAGACCTCAATATTAAGAACTAAAACGTTGGATGCAATGATTTTTTTAATTGGTTCTGTACTTTATGGTTGCAAGCATACAGTATAAGGGGAAGTTAAAGGAGCTCTAATGTGAGAGAATAAACAGTGAGAGAAGAAGGAAAATAAGGATGCCCTTTCAGGTTAAAAGTTTCAGCAGTGTTTTTGTCAGTTTCGTTTTGAAGTTTGTCTCTGTCTGTGATGCTTGGTAAGGAAAAGAACGTCCTTACTGCAGAGATGGTTTATCTGGAGTTGTCCCCTCTGACGCAGGTGATGACACACCTCCGTGTGATCTACGAACGCATGAACCAGTCTCTGTCTCTGCTCTACAATGTCCCTGCAGTGGCCGAGGAGATTCAGGATGAAGTTGGTAAGTGAGCCGTTCTTTCGATGCTGTGCATAGCCATGCTCCTGTAGCAGGCAATCGGAGAATAAGTTCATCTGCCTCAGCCTTCACCAGTGCCCTCATATGTGGAAGGAGGGAGAGATTCTTTGTGGAAGGAGAAAGGGAGAGTCCTTTGAAGTGAAACTCTGGGGAATGAAACTCTCACCTGAGCAATTGCATCAGGCCTTACCTATTCGCTCTTACAAAAGTGGGGGAAGATGACGTGGGTATGTTTGTGCAGTGATGAGCCGTTTATTGGCTTTTACTTGTCAACAGTTTTCTAACTTTGTGAGTCTGGTAAATAGCACCTCAGGGTGCTGTGATACTTTACAGTGTAATGAAGACAGCCCTTCATCTTTTCATCTTCTAATGCTTTATTGTCATAAGCTTTGAGAGGCATTATATCCCTATTTTATAGATGAAGGAGCTCAAACTTACAATTTAAAAAATGTTCTTGACTATGTCACACACCTCTTAAATAGCACAGCAAAAGCACAAAACTGTGACTTCTGACCTTGGGGTTGTTGTTATATTCAGTAACTCACATCTTTCTGGGAACCCCTCCCCCAACCCCCTACCCACAATAACCATGATGATTGTCTGAACCACATTGTTATTTAAACTTAATTAAATGAAATGCCCACTGTCTCCTATGAAGCTTTTATTTTGAAATAATCATAACCTCATAAGAAGTTGGAAACATAAAACAAAGTCCATTGTACACTTCACCCACATTCCTCAATAGTAACATCTTACAAACTATAACACATTTCAAAACCAGGAAACTCACATATGTGCCCAGTGTCTTTTATGTCCCTAGTTGTTCTAATGACATCTTTAACATTTCATATAAGTCCTCCCATCTCTGTTTTCCCTGGAGAAGGGAGTAAAGTATCACATACCATAATTCTTCACAAAGCCCCCAAATGCCCATATTTATTTAACTTTACCTCACAAAAGTACATAGATGGCAATTACTCTAGTGAATCTTTCCGCATAAAAGAAATGTATGTAACCCTGGAGATCTGATGCATAAACTCTTCAGCAAATAAGCAATATGTATGTGGTATGTGTGTCTCTCTCTCTCCGTAGATGCAGCTTATCTGAAATCTGAACAGCCAGGGTGCTGTAGATGTGTAGGCTCGTGCGAATTTCTCCTTTCACTTGTCCAAAACACATCGGCTTGTGGTTTACATTTTGTGCCAAAGCTATTCTACTCTTTCTCTTCTAACACGTTGCCTTGTTTCTGTTATTATCAGTCAGGTGTTTGACAGGTGTCAGAGGATGGTGGTCTGATTAGTACTGTGTATTAACAAACCTAATCAAGTCCACTACAGGTTACCTACATTGAAAAGAAACTGTCATCTAAGCTTTTGTTCAAACGGGGGACTCAGTGCTGAGCAAGCTCTTAGGAGGGTCATCAGTAGGGCTTTTAGTCAGCACCGTGCGTTGGAGGCAGGGTTTCCAATGGATTTTTAATTCCATTAAGTTTCCTTAAGAATGAAATATTCATGTTAGATGTATTTGTAGAATAGAAATGAGTAAGGAGTCTTTAAAATACTGAAGTTGAAATACATATAAGAAAATCTTTCAATACATTGTAAAGGGACAAAAATCAAAGAAATCATCACGTTCTTATGAACTGAAGCTGAAATCTTCCAGATGAATGTATCTTTGCCTTATAGCTCTCTTAACAAGCTTATTTTCGTGCATATGTGACTTTTAATTGAGGTGCCGCCTGTAATCCCAAACTGTGTAGAGGAATACGCCTCTCCAAAGGACTGGAAAGTTGATGGCCACTAATAATTCACTCTCACCCAGTAATTATGGTTGACTCCTTCTAATTAAACTACCAGCACTTTTTATTCAGCAAGAGAGTACTAGAACAGTGGCCACTAATGAGCCATCCTTCCACAGAACAGATGGTGATTCAGATACCTGGAGTGTTGCAGAGTGCCTAAGAATAGGGCCCCCCAGTAAGCTTCGAGTCTCAGCGACGGGAGGGTCGTTAGAACCATTGGAATCACGCAGATCGTGGAATCGTGTGGAATCCTTTTTTTTTTAAAAGAAACACTCAGCTATTAAGTTCGATTAACAGCACGTTAGTTTTAATATTTTTGTCATTGTCAATATACTAGACATCATATCCTGAAAGATAATCTTTAAAAAAAAAAAACTTTCTGGCCTCCATTTTTAAATGGCTGTTTCCAGAAGGAAGAGAAGCTTACAGTGATGAACTTGCATTAAGTAGACGTGTGCACCATTCGAGCTTCTAACGAAGCTAAAGAAGAGAGAGCTCCCTGGGGAGCGTGGCTTTTATAGACTGTGGTGTCAGTTGTCTTCCATAGTTGTTCTTCATCTGAAAGAACATTTACAAATAACTCACTTTCCAAGTAGGACTAGCCATGAAGTCAGATTGGCATAGGTGCTGATTGTTTAAGCTGAGGGTATTTGGAAGTTCTTTGTAGTATTCTTTTTACTTTTATGTTTGAAATTTTGCATAACAGGTGTTTTTTAGCTTACTCTCTAAATAGGATCTTCACGTATTTCTTCTAATTTATATCTTGTGCATTTAATAGTTTCTAATTAAGTGCTTTGTCATTAGTCTGACCTGGGTTTATCTGCCTTTTTGTATATAATCAAACTTTAGATTTGGAGTCTGTGCAAGTAGGAAAGACGATAAAATTCAGAGCTGCTGGCAAAAGGACAAGATCTGAAAGCACCTATAAATGCATGCCTTTTATGTAAAAGTTTGTGCCAGTAAATGTGGGCAATTACGATGTGTTTAATGCAGTAAAACATCTGCATTAAATGGAGAGAAATACAATCATTTAGTTAAATAAGGGTAACAAATGCTCTTGAGATGAAGTGTTACCCCAGCCTGAGGAACTGCCAGTATCTTTAGCAATACAGGTGTATCTGCTGCGGTTAATTTATGCTCCCATTCAGGTAGAATTCTCTGTTGTGGATGAACAAAGAAGAAACTAGCCACACTAGAAAGAAGGAAGTGTGAGAGTGGAAATCACCATCAAATTAGTGAGAACAGCAGGGTGTAACTGACTAGAGCATAGGACCCATCAGAATTCTGTTTACGTAACTAGACCCAAATTCATAGGTCTGATAGCCCGTCTATTGAGTCCCAGTGACATATTCCACTGTTTTTTAAACATTTCTCAAACTACAGTCAGTGTATATGAAGAACTCATTTGTTCTTCTTGAAATTTACTCATTCTACAGTTTTAACTATGAGTTCTCCCGGTTGTCCTCTACTTATCCATGGTGCCTTCCTCTCTCTTTCCCATGATTTCTTCTAAGTCTCAAGGTATCTATATTCTGCCCCTGGTATTCATGTGATCCCTGCCCTATGCACTCTCTACCCTAGCTCAAACCCCTGTCCCTCCCTCATGGGCTTCACGAGGCTCCGAACTCCAGCCATCCTGCCTCCTGTTGCACCACAGCCCCCTTCTACCCAAATTCTTCCTCTTCAGGGCGGCACGAGTTCCTAGCTTAAGTGCAAGTAAAACTTGTATGTGGTTCTTTCTTGCTTGAGAAGCATCCTTCAATACTCAAATGAAATGTCCATGCTACTATAAACGTTTGACTAATTTGCATGAGAACAAGAGAGAAGAGCTGGCATTTGAGTGACAGCCAAGTAGTGAAGCAATGAGTGTGTTCCTGGGGATGTTGATGGTCCAAGTACTTTAAGAAAGTCCGCGCTGAAGGTCCAGGGCCATCAGAGAGATGTGGCGGGTGGTTTGGGAAAAAATTGTGGACTGACATTCATTCCAGAACCCATTCATGGAACCAAGCCCTGGAGCACTGGGTCATGTCCAATTGGAGCAGCATTTTCTTGTAATTCACACAAACGCACACACATGAGCTAATGACAACACTGGTGAATTCAGTGATAGCACCCCCTATCTACAGTTGAAGGAACTGGACCTTAGAGGAAGGTCGGTAACCTACCCTTAAGAGATAGGTAAAGTGATGAAAGTGGAACTGGGGCCAAGACTGGCACAAGTCCAAAATTCATGCTCCTTATGCTCTCCATTCTGCTCTGTCAGGTAGAATTTTCTTCTCCTTAGCCTCAGTGTCTAAAGCACTGTGTATCCACCTGTTATACAGTACTCTGCTTGGTGCTTAATTATTTGTTTGCATGTCCTCTAGCTCCCTCATCCTTTGAGCTCTTCCAGGCCATGTCTTGGTCATCTTTGCATCCTTAGGATCCAGCAGAGGGCCTGGTGCTTTCTAGGTATTAGAGTAATCATAGACAAGATTGACGCAGCTGCCTAGGCTGCAGGGTACACGCTTCTCAGGCTGATCGAGTTGACCCCCGGAACCCTGATGGCCCACCCTGAGTTCCTTCCTCAGCGCAAGCACAGCGCAGCACAAAGCAAGTCTTTCCACGGCCACGGCATTCTCTGAAGCCCTGTTTGAGCAAGCCGACACAATGGGTGCATCGACAGAGCCATCAAAATAAAGAATAAAGCCAAAGTTCTGAGGGCTGTCATTAGTAACATTTTCTAATTGTCATGTATCATATCCATGACACTCTGTTATTTGGTCATCAGCCCAAGTCACATACTTTGACACTTGATGTTTTAAGTATGTTTGGCTGTCCTGACTTCCACAGTCCAAAGCTATTTGTTCCATGATAATCCGCGTGATTATCAAAACTGCCCTATTAGTTGTTTTATAAATACTACTTGCCTTTTGTTAATAATTTTTCAGTTAAGTTTGAATTACTATGTGCAGGTTCCCAAGCACAGTTATTTATTAATGTCTTCCTTTTAAAAAAAAAAGTTATTTGCATGCAAATTATGAAGTTTTCTTGCAAGGAAGGCTTAAGGCATTGTTTGTAAAGGGAAAACAAATCCCTTTATTCACTTAAAGTAGCTGTTTTTTTGTTCAGCAAGTGATAGAATCATTATTTTACAGAAAATATACCTCCTCTTCTATGTCCATGTTCTTTTTAATCACCTTTGAACCTTTCAAGAAGGCAGAACCCCTTTGTTTCTACTGTTGTTTGGCTCTCCCTTTGCTTTGTCAAATTGCTGCTTCAAAATGATTGGACTTTTTTGCCCTTCGTCGTCTTCCTTAAATCTATGCTAAACAGATTCCGTTTTCCTCTCTCTATGGGCACCAAGGTTATTTATCAAAGTGCTTCATTTTGCAGCTACCTCGAGGCTAAAAATACTGTAGCGCTCCATTCAGACGGGCATTTCACAGAATGCTCTGAGGGCCAATTTATGAGAAAGGCAGTAGGAAGGAAAGGGGGTGGAAGGCATCATTGTTTCCTACCCCAGTTTTTTCTCTTCGCATTCAAAATTAATAAAAAACATGAATTATTATAAACCAGATGTTGGAAGGATCTCTGGCAGAGCCAATCCATGCTGAATGGGATAGGATTGAAATACGTGGCAGGAGATCAAGGAGCTTGTGCTAATGAACGAATGCTTAGAATTTCTTATTACATTTGACTGTGGCCTCTTGATAAAATTTTCTACTCTTTGGGAGAAAACACAGCAGGCCGAGTTCAAGAACAGTGTTTCCATTCTCTGTTCTTAATAAATCTATTGGTTTGGGGATTTAATGAATTCAAAGTAGTCTGTGTTTAAACTAGACTACTTACAGCACTAGCCAGATGAACAAAATGGAACACTCATTACTACTGAGAATTTTAAGTATCCTTAGGTTTAATTGTTACTCAAGAAATGGTATCAACCGGAAGAGAAACTGTAAAAGTAAAGAGAGAGTTGTTAACCTATTCTGCTTTTATTCTTTGTTTTTCATAAAAAATTACGTTTAAGGGTATGTAGATTTTACATTCTACAGCTGATTGAAGTATTTGGAAACAAGAACATTTATTTATATCAGACATTACCAAAGACATGTTTCTCCTTTGGTTTTAAGGTAGTTTTGATCCTCCTTTTCATATTTTGTACAGTACTGTTACCTGAATTACAGGTATAACCAAGGTTTGTGTGCCTACCTCTAAATGCACATTACCCCCCATTAGCAAAACAGCTACCTCTTCTAAGACGCCCTCACTCATTTTATTCATCTTTTTCATGAGGTGCAGTTGACTCGTAACACCGTATTGGCTTCACATATGACGCGGTGATTCAGTATTTGGGTCCCCACCGTAAGACTGGCTAACATCCATCTCTTTACATAATTACAAATTTGTATTGTTTTTCTTGTTGAGGACTTTGAGGATCTACTCTCTTAGCAACTTCCAAATATGGATCGCAGCATCTTAATTGTAGTCACCAAGCTGTACCTCACATGCCCGTGACTGACTTATTTTATAGCTGGCAGTTTGTCCCTTTTGGTCCCCTTACCCATTTCACCTCCCCTCCCACCAGTCCGTTCTCTGTTGTCCATGAGCTTGGTTCTTGTTGGCTTGTTTGTTTTGTTTTTTAAATTCTACATGTGAGTGAGATCATGTGTTATTCATCTTTATCTGTCTGATTTGTTTTACTTAGCATAATGCCCTCAAGGTCTGTGTGTGTTGTCGCACATGGTAAGATTTTATATGTTTATGGCTGAGTAGTATTCCTCTGTGTGTGCACACGTCACATCTTCTTTCTCTTTTCGTCCGTCACTGGACTCGTAGGTTGTTTTTACATCATGGCTCTTGTTAATATTGCTGCAGTGAACATCAGGGTACATGTGCCTTTTAGAAGCAGTGTTTTTGTTTTCCTCAGCTAGCCCAGAAGTAGAATCACTGGATCATATGGTAGATCTATTTTTAATTTTTTGAGGAACCCCTGTGGTGTTTTCCATAGTGTCTGCCCAAATTTACATTCCCACCAACAGTGCACACGTGTTCCCTTTTCCCCACATTCGTGCCAACCCTTGCTCCTCATGGTTTTCATTTGTATTTTTCTGATGATTAGTGATGTTGAGCGTCTTTTCATGTGCTTGTTGGCCATCTCTACGTCCTCTTTGGAAAAATGTCTATTAAGACCTTTGGCCCATTTTTAATCAATTTTGTGTATGTTTTCCTGTTGTGTTGTATGTGTGCATTTTTTATATATTTTGGATATTAAACCTCCTCCAGATACATGATTTGCAAATATTTCCTGCCATTCAGTACTGTGCCTTCTCATTTTGTTGATTTCCTTTGCTGTGCAGAAGCTTTTTTAGTTTGATGTAGTTTCACTTATTTATTTTTGCTTTTGTTGCCTTTGCTTTTGAAGTTGGATCCAAAAATTCAATACCAAGATCAATGTCAAGGAGCTTACCATCTATATTTTCTTCTAGGAATTTTGTGGTGTTAGGTCTTACATTCAAGTTTTTAATCCATCTTGAGTTCATTTTTGTGTATTTTGTAAGACCGTGGTCCAGTTTCATTCCTTTGCATGTAGCTGTCCAGTTTTTCCAGCACTACTGGTTAAAGAGACTGTCTTTTTTCCATTGTGTATTCTTACTCCTTTGTCATAAATTAATTGGCCATATGTGTGGGTTTATTTCTGGGTCCTCTATTTTGTTCCATTGATCTATGTGCCTGTTTTTATGCCAGTACCGTACTGTTTTGATCACTATAGCTTTTCAGTGTAGCTGGAAATTAGGGAGCATGATGCCTCTAGCCTTTCTTCTTCCTCAAAAGTGCTTTGGCTATTCAGGGTCTGTTGTGGCACCAAAGAAACCCTTATTTATAAATGAGAAAGTGAAAATGCATTGTCAAGTGAACCTAATTATAAGCATTTTAATCTTCACAATTGAAAAGTATATTATAACAATAGCACCCACGTTTTCTGATTCGTTGACTGCCATGTTCAGATGTCTGTAAACAGCAAGATAGTGACCTGTCTACACCAGTGAGTTCATATTTGAGACCCAACTGGTCTGTAAACTGTCTTAGGAGGTCACAGCCCTTAAGCGTTTGACCCACCCATAGTGACTGGTTTAGTGCTTTGTGTGCATTTAGTACTCTCTATACATTTTTTGATGTGATGTTCAAGTCATCTTCTTTCTTCGGGAGTCTAAGTGTTGAATCTATAAATGAAGTGTACGTGTCACCCATATAATCTGTGGAAGTCATCAGTAAGGTCCTTTAAAAGTTCACATTTCACATGATGTATATTAATTATTGACATCAATTATATGTGAAAACAACGGTTTTTCTGAATGATGTCTATAGTTTTCTCTTCTGGCAAACAGATATTTTCTGAATTTCTAATCCATAATTTTAAAGGAAAAGTCAGTCCTTTAACAATATTAAAAAGAACATACTTTCTAGGAAGAATGAATATTAAAGGTTTCATTTAACACAAATAAGCATCGTTCTGGCAGACAAATTATAGACATTAATATACATAAATCTGTGTGGTATATTGATCTTGTTTCTTGTGATCCAAATGAATACGCCCAATCATTAGACGGTTTAAGTGTCAGCCATATCATTCACTTCAGGCCATTGCAGTGGCTCATATGGATTGTTTTTTCGATCTAAATAAATAAGTGGGATCTATTCAAGTCTTTTGCCTACTTTTTAATTGGGTTCTTTACCTTTTTATTATTGAGTTGTAAGAGTTATTTATATATTCTGGGTACTGGACTCTTAACAAATATATGATTTGAAAATATTTCCTTCCTTTCTATAGGGTTGCCTTTTCACTTTCACTTTCTTCATATCATTTGAACACACAAAATTTTAAAACTTTGATCAAGTTCAGTATCAACTGTCTGTTGTTGGTGCTTTTGCTTTAGTATTATGTTGAAGACCCATTGCCCAGTCCACAGTCAAAAAGATTTATACCTGTGCTTTTTTCTATGAGTTTTATAGTTTAGAGCCAACAGTTAGACCTTGGATTCATTTTGAGTTCATTTTTGTATGTGGTGTGAAGTAAGGATCCAGCCTCATTCTTTCACATTTGAATATCACAAGTCCCAGCACCATTTATTGTAAAAGACTATTTTTTCTCCCTTAAATGGTCATCGCACTCTGTGTAAAATTAGTTGACCCAGATATACAAGGGTTTATTTCTTGACTCTCAGTTCTATTATTTTATCTATATGTTGATCCTTATTACCATACCACACTGTTTTGATGACTGTAGCTTTGTAGAAAGTTTTGAAATCAGGAAAGTCTTCTACCTAGATTCTTTTTTCAAGATTTCAAAATTGTTTTGACTATTTTAGGTGTTTTGCTTTTTCCATATGAAGTTTCAGGTCTTTTTTTCCCTATTTCTGCAAAATAAAAGAGGGGGAGTTGGAATTTTAATGGGGATTGCATTGGATCTGTAGATCAATCTGGGGACTGTTGCTATTGTAATTTTTTAATGAAATTTTTATAACACTGTAACTATTTGAACAGATATCCATTATAAAGTGATTCCACATGATCTTATTTAAGAAGGCTAATATTTAGAAGTGTCAGGAACATTGATTTAGCACACTGTCACTTAATACTCTAAATTTTGATGAGATTCGAACAAATGTCTTTGTGAGCTTTGCCTTGAATCGTGATATGACAAATCAGTAGTTTTCTCTGTTTTCATGCCACTCTCTTTTGGGGGGGGGGGGTCATTTCCAGCACATGGGCGAAACCTGAGGCAATGCCTCCCACAGGCTCTGCTGATTTCTGGGATGATTCACTGCGGTTCTGGGTTATTGGTTTTTTAATTAACTCACCAGCTTTTACATGTAGCCCAGTAATTTGAATCAAAAGCCAAAAAGGAATCCTAACTAAAATGATTGGGGAGTGAAGTCAGACCACAGTGGTGGCTGCTAGACTGATTCCTGGCATGGAACCCTGCAGCAGATGTGTCCTGATTTTATTTTTGTGGCGTCTTGAGAACAGCCAATGATTTCAGACGGGGACAAGGGCTCTGGTTATTTTTTCCTCACAAGCAGCTGCCTGCAAGGTTCATATTTAAGAAGAAGAGAATAAAAATGTTAGTGATATGTGCCATCCTAAGTACAGAGATAGGTTCAAACTGAGACTAATTTTGAAATACATCCACAAAGACTAACTGGGAAGGAAAGGAATATGCCCGTTCCCATGTGAGACAGTTTGGAAGGAATGCAGTTTGCATCTCGCCATTCCGCTCAAATAAATATTGCAATGTATTCGCCAGATAAGCCCCATTGCTCTGGGTTAACTGCTCTGTCATAGGTACTGTGGGCTACTTTAGAAAGTCAGTCATAGACAGTGGGGTATAATATCTCATCAAAACTAAGTGATCAGTCTATTAACTTGTTTCAAATTATGAGGCATGCGTCCAAGGGAATGTCGACTCCATATAAGACAAAACACTGTTTGGAAAGAGTCTTCTGGACTTGGAGCGGGAAACAGATGGCCGAAGGACCAAGACCAGTTGTCACTTGTATTTCAACCACTGTTGACACATCCGTTGACCTAAGACAGTGGATTTCAAGTAATTTGTATAGGGTGTTTGTTTTTTATAAATATTCATTTACATGTATCATGAAAGCTTGAGTTAAGTCCTGTTTATTTCTTTGAAACAGAAAAAAATGACTACTTGTATCGGCTTGTGTGAGTGTCTGGGTTGTCTACTTTTGCTTTGCATAGCATTTAGATGAGTCTGCCCAGCCCTTGAGAGCAGATAGAGGGACCGTGTGTCCAGCTTCCTCTTGACCATTGAATTTGATAAAGCTGCCCCCAAGGCTAGTAGGGATCAGAGACATTATTCTCTTACAGAAGGAAGAAGGGGCAGCTGCAAATCTCAGGCCACCCGCAAGCAGTAGCCTAAGGCAGCCTGGCCTCAGCAAACCATTCATTTCTTCTCTTCCAGAGGCTGTAAGAGTGAAGCAGAGCTCAGAGGCTACAGCTTCTGAAGCTTCGCCAAGTTATGAAGGAACTTCCTGGGGCATGAGCTGGGGGTGCAAAAGGGAACATATCATATTAATATGATTATACTTATTAGCATTTCATACTGTTTTTAATTAGGAAACTAGAAGCAAACCAAGTTTCATATTCTGGGTTTTGGGCATGGGATATGGGAAGTTGAGAGAGAGATTGCTGTTTGAAATTCTAAATTATTTATTCTTTTGCAAAATCCTGTCTTTATTTTGTTGATCATTACTGAGCCTTGAAAGAATTAAAATGGGCTTAGTCTCAAATGAGAATCAGTCAGTTCGATATAAAGGAAAGTTGCCAAACATGCCCTTTTTGATGTGACATACACTGAGAAAAGTGTCCATCTATGCAGCTGGACTTGGAAGTATTAATCACTCATAATGTGACCATTCTTTGTTACATTAAACTTTTTTATGCTTGATGATAGTGACAAAATGTGCTTTTTTCTGCTTATCAGTTTCCAATGATGCCAATGTATGAAACTTTGTTAATAGTTACAGTTAACAGCTATAATTTTTTAATCGGGACTGTTTCCTAACATCAAACCTTTGTTAAGTAAAGAGAAAAGTGACTTTGCTGTTCCCACTGAGGTATCGCTAGGTAAACGCGTGACTTCTCCGTCACTGCTGTGCTAAGGTGTAGGGAGTGTGAGAGGGTTTCTGAAGCATCTCCGTGGCGCTCGCTTCGGCAGCACATACGCTGAGTTGCAACGATACAGGAAGGATTAACATGGCTCTTGCACATGATGAGATGCAGATTTGTGACGTGTCCTCTGTTTTTCATTCTAACTATATGAGTAATCTAGAGTAATAATTTATAGAAACTGAAAGTAGAATGGTGGTTGTCGGGGCCTGGGGTGAGGGGCAGCAGTGGATGGATGGGGAGTTGTTGGTGTTTAAGGGGTGCAGTTTCAGTTTGGGGAGCTAAAAGAAGTTCTGGAGATGGTGGTGGTATGTAATGCACTCGATGCCACCGAACTGCACACTTGAACATGGTTGAAATACAAGGTTTATGGTATTTATATATATCCACCACAATAGAAAAGGGTGTGTGTGTTTGTGTCTATGTATACTCCTATCATTTGCCATTGTGAATAGCAAGGGGATCCCGGAATTCTCCAAGGATTTTGCATCTTCAGTGAGCATTTCTTAAATGCCAATCACGTGTCAGGTTCTGCACTCGCCACCAGATGTACTTCAGGCACAGGGCACAGGCCTTCCTACTCAAACTTGGAATCTGCCTGGGGAGGCTCTGGACAACTGAGGCTGAGAAAGAGGCTGCACTCGGTAAGCTGAGGAGTGTTGATCGCCATGCTCTGAGCATCAGGAGCTACCATCTGACAGTCGTTCCTTACAGCCAGCATCACTCACTGAAGATTATTAGAGAAGGTGGAGCCTTAGTTCCAAATGGTTCGGCCATGTTATTTCTGAGGCTCAGGGTGACTGTGATGTTTGCCCAAGGTCACACATCTAGTGAAGTAGACTGAAACCCGAATCTATTCTGATGTCTTTGGTATTTGTTCTAGCTCCCTGCTGATGCCAGGTTCAACAAAACTGGGCATTGGAGGATTTGTTCAGTTTAGCAACATTTTGTTGAAAATGTTACCGATGCAAGAAATGTCCCTCTTTTAGCATTACTAGTCAGTGATAAGAGACTTCATTATTGCTCAGTAATGCGATGCTTCCCAAGCTCAAAGACTCAACACCCTTGAATACCTAAGTCAGCATTAAGGTATTTATGGGGGACAAATTAGCTACACTGCATTTTTCAGGATTTTTGTGTTATGTTGGCATGCTGTTTTCTTAGAAATCAAATGACGATAACATGCCTTCTATATGATTATTGCCATTAGATTTTTCTATGCAAGAAAAGCAGGGAGTGCTCTGCAAGCCTAAGGTGATGATTCTCAGCCAGACCTGAACCGTGTGTGAGGGGCACACACATGAAGTGCTTGTCTCTGTGAATGTCAGCGGGTGAAGCCCTTCAAATTATGCGCGTCATGGGGTCATTTCCCGGGCCAGGGCAGGGGATCATTTTCATGGCTTCGCAGGCGCAGTCCCCTTGTTGCCACTCAGGTGTATTTAGAAAAGGCAATAAAAGAGGAAAGAGAAAGAATTTAATGAATGGTTTTATGGATATTTTTCTAAGTCTGTATTATTACTCGGTTGTCTTCTTTTTTTGATGACTGATTTAATTCCTTTTTTTAAAGATGCATTTGGTCCTCAAAGTAAGCCTGGACAGGCAAAGCAGATAGTTATTCCTTCTGTTCTTCATGAGCCTGACTTTCCAGGAAAGCTGGTATTATGTCCACAACCCTGGATACATTTATTTGTGCCGTTCCATCTGTCTGCAATGCCCATGCCCAGTCTTGGCTCATAGAGATCCTATTCAGGTTTCAAAACCCCAAATCACATGTCGCCTCCCCTTTTAAATGTTTGATTTACACAAAGCTTCTGATTTTTATCATAAAACTTATATATTACATGTGTCTACTATTGCTTTGTTGTGTATGTGTTAACTAATTGCAGCATACTTAATTGTAAGCTCTTTGAGGCTATGAATCAAATCTCATGTGCATTCGTGTCTCCTAAAACCCATTATTGAGTGTAAATGATAACAAATACCTGTCTTCAAGGAATTCTTCAGTTAGAGCAATGGGTCTCAAAGCATGGATCTTAAACCAGCAGTGTCAGCATCTCCCGAGAACTTGTTAGAAATGCACCTTGTCTGGTCCCACTCTTGACCTCCTGATTCAGCCTCCCTGGGCAGGGGTATTAGTGATCTCTCTTTTAACAAGCGGTCCTGGCAACTCAGGTGCATGTTAAACTTTGAGAATTACTGATTTAGAGTGTATTCAACTTGAGAAAGGTTAATAAGCAACCCAATAAGTCAATCAGGCTTACCTCTACAGTTATGTTCTCAGTCAACATGATAAAAACTATGTGCCACAAAAAAATGTCTCAGGTGGAAACCTAAATGAATTGTTGTCTAGACATTTGATTATAAAATACAACAACCCCGGTTCACTGAAAAAGATACATAAATTTTTAGTAGTCATAGAGGAAAAGATGAACAAATTTTTGTGATTAAAAGTACAAATCAAAACACAATTTTTTTTAATTATCAAGTTGGTATTTTTTAAAAATTTGTCATACTCTGCTATGACATGAGTAAGTGAAAAGGAGATTTCAGAAGCTACTGACCAGTTTATGTGTTTAACCTTTTAATGGGACTGTTTGACTCTACCTAATAAGTTAAAATGTGAAGTCCTTTCTAATTCAGCACCATATCCCTGTGGATATACTGAACACCTGTGGGAAGAGGCACTTCTGCATGCCCCTTGTTAACCCTCAGTATTAATATTTTTGGACAAGCGTTACTATTTTTAAATAACTCTAAAGTCAAATGTGGTACAACAGACTCAGTTTCCCTTTCTCAGCCTCCTGTTTAGTTTATATTTCTCTCAGTTTGGGGTTCAATGCCCCTAGAATGATAAAGAAATTAAATGCAGTATTTCAGGAAACTTCGGTGGAAATGGTCCCAGCCACCAGTCTGAGTGTCGTCAGTGAAACTGTTAGGTCGTCTGTTTTCTTCTTCCAAGATTTCATATTCTACTATAACCGTACAGCTCTCAGTTTCCCTGGAATTCTGGTTAAAAAGGCAGGAAATACTTCCTGATACACCATTGCTGTCCTCTCCCTCCTGTTCGTTAGGGTAGCTGATGTAGGTAGCCAGAGGAGTTCTGCAAGTTCCGAGCAATTTTTATTTAATACTGAGAACAAACATATGGAGCACACCATCCAGATTTAAGTGTTTTGAGGATAGTAACTTTAATGTAAACAACCCCTCAATTTTCTGCTAAGAATCAAACTTAAGCACTTTCCAAGCTGCTGTTGGCAGTACCAGTTATTATGAGGAAACCAGGGGGGGGAAAGAAGCTGTTTCAAGAAAAGTAGGAATAGGATTGGGTTACAGGAAGTATCTTTTTAGGTATGTGGGCCCTGCCAGAATGAATTTAGAGTTCATAGGCTAAGTCTACTTCATCTCCCTCACCTCCCTTTTGGCTGAAATCTGATTTCTCAACACTTGAGTGCCTCCTTTCCATCTTAAGGGAGAAGCCTTCTTATACCTGAAGTACCTGCTATGGGTCTCAAAGTACCTGCTTCAGGTATAAGAACAGAAGTACCTGCTTCAGGTATAAGAACAGAAATTGAGGCATGACTGTCTGTGGATATACTATAATAAAACAATTATTCCCCGCTCCCGAAAAAAGGCCTAAGTAGCCTACCTATTAATGAACATGGCACCCATACGTAAGTCAAGTATTGTAAGAAAATAGGAGAGACTTTGCTTCCTTGATCTCTTTGATGTGAAATGAAGAGATGGGTTCCTCCCCTCACTCAGCATGGCCCTGTGTCCACTGTGCTGATGCCAACACCTCCTCAGTGGGGCAGGAAGGTGGAGGAATCAGACCTCAGTTTTCAGATGGAGGGTTCTGGGTGATCATGTGGCTTGGTCAAACTCAGAGACTCTGACCACGCCGTAAAAATGGTCAGGGTCCAAGGTGTTCAACGCATCTTGCCAAGATGCTTCAGAAGTCAAAGGAGGTCTTCAGGTGCTTAAGTGTGGAAAAACATAATGCTTTTTCTTTTTAAAAACTCATATTAGAGGAGAATTGAGAGCCCTCTGTTGAGGACTGAGTCTCAGTATTTTAGTTTACGGAAGACCTTGTTAATCTGGGCTTCAGGTCCTCCAAACCCCCTAATGGGGATGCTAGTGTGATGCACCAATTAACCGCAATCATACCTTGAGTCTTCTGCGCTCCCCTATGTGATGTCTGCACCTTTGTGCCATCGGCCAATAGGCAGAGAACAGTGTCTGGCAGTTGGTGATGTCTTTGGTTAGGTTGCTGTGAGTCGTAAGATGTGAAAGGCAACTGAGATCTCATTTGAAACTCTCCTAGGAAAAAAGGCACTCCCTGTGGAAATTGTTCTGGAAGCCATCCGTTGTTTCTGAAAGTGTTCTTGGGGCCAAGTGAAGCACAATAATTTAGAGGGATTGTTATTTAAAAATTCAGATCCCTAGGCCCCAGCTCAGACCTACAGAAATCTTCATTTTCCTTATCTACCCAGGTGATTGTCCAGAAGTCTTAAAACTCATGATTATGTGAAATAGCAAAAATATAAGGATTCTTAGAAACTTAGATTATGTTTCTATCAGTCTTGAACAAAGAATGGCAATTGTCATTAAAAATTAATATATTTTTTTCTGGTAAATTAGCCATGTGCACTTCTAATGATGCTTATTTCCAAAGCTGTGATTATATAAAATATTTGTTTAAATGTGACAGATAAAATGGCTATATTTTATTTATCCAAGTTAAGACATAAACAATACAAACATAGAACAGGCTTCAGTCAGAAAATGTCATACTTTGTAATATTTCCCCATTTGCTATTTTATTTGCTCTTTCAGAAATTGTAAATCTACTCTATTTACCAAAATTCTTCCCTCCCTCTTTAGATTCTTTGTATTATTAATACTGGAGTTGTACTCAAATTATCCATTTAGACTCTCTTCAATTTCAAAATAATACTGTTTTAATAAGGGATGAAAGGAAAAATCAACAAAATATGCCTAAAGTTGTCAGCCTTCTGAATGACAAACAGTAAAAGCTTAATCTTGGAGAATTATCACGGAGCCTAATGTTAGC